>JALLOS010000089.1:0-22256 GCA_036939435.1 Stephanodiscus minutulus
GGCAGCTAGCCATAACTGTCTTCCATTTGCTCGTGAGGGGTAAGAGGCGCGAGAGCTGTACGATGGGATGGCGGGGGCATCGGCCCTCACCGTCAATAATTGTTGTTGTCATGGATTACTGCAATGGATTTATGTGTACTTGGTTACCTTGCCCTAAATAATGGATAGCGTTGTGATTGCGTTCACTCATTTCATTATTTGTTGCTTTTTGATTCGTGAGTATTTTTTGTCACGATTCCGAGAGTGACGAATTTATTTTGTGGGCTTATGTGGGGCTGGGTGCCTGTGGGCGTGTGGGCTGATGATCATCATTGAATCTCCGCGGAGAAGGCGTTTTAGGGATGGGAATCTTTTGTGTGTGTGTCCTCTAATGTTGTTGGGCTTGTTTGTCAAGGTTCGAACGGAAGGATGACGTTGGAATTGTTCAACGTGACGACAGCAATTTGAATCTTGGCACATAGGAGTAATCGCGCAGAGCAGGTATTAGGTCACAAACTCTACTTACTACTTACATACTTACGACAATAGGAGTCCTACCAAGGTAGATTGCTCCAAAGTCGTCACTAAAATAATGACTCTAAAGTAAAAGGTAGGTATGCCTCTAAAAAGAGTGTGTCCTCGGAGTTGCGAGTTGTGCACAGGGAATGAAGTACGATAGAAGCAACGCAACCTGAAACTACGTATCCAAAAATGCAATAAAAATGATGTTTTTCCTAATATCAGGTCAAAGATAATTATGAAACGGTGTGCCCGACGAAACGGTCAGGTCGCTTCTAGGTGTGAAAAAGGTTTTTTGTAAAGTTCTTGACGCACGAGAACCATCTGAATATATCTACGAGCGCTCTTACCAACAAAACACGGGAGTTCTCAAAAATTGACATCTATCTTCAGAGGGATGGCAGAGTGAAATCAACAATCTGTTTGACTTGATCCAGTAAAAAAGGCTTCAATATCATGAAATAGGCAGGTGATCGATGCAGCGCATGGCATCGTAAATGTCGTTTGTCCAATTCGTCCACGGCGGCTTCTTCTTCAGCAAAGCGTAGAACCATTCCGCCACTTTTTTCACATGTATGCGTACTTTACTTTTTAGATCGACGTCTGTCTCTTCGTTCTCAATTCCAGGGTAAAAGTTTTCCAGGAGAATCCCTCCAATCATTTCCTTTGCCATTTCTTCGTCAGCTCGCCAAATATCACTTCGCATGTTGCTTACAAAGCTTCTGCCTCGTCCTTTGCCCAAGATTAACTGCTCGATTACTGAGGGGAGTAATACATTCAAGTCGACATTGAGGCAGGGCTTCTGAGGAGGGTGTATGGGCGCATTATGAGGTTTGCAACCTTTTGTGAAAGAACTGTCAAGAGACGGGTACTCCACGGAGCCCTGAGAGTTACCATCGATGTCAATGAGTCTCACACTTTGGTAGTCTCGTGAAACCAAAACATTGTTCAAATGGTTAAAGTCGAAAGCCTGTTAAAAGGAAGAGTATCTGTGAGGTGACATAGGATTGTTACGCAGCCCTGAACAACAAGAATTGGGCTTCCATGAATGCCCATCAAAGTGAGATCTCTGAAAGCTGTACAATGTAACACCCTGAACAACGAGAATTGGGCTTACCTGTATGCCCATCAACGTGAGATCTCTGAAAGCTGTACGATTTAACGCCATGTTAGATTGCTTGGATTTGTGCCTACGTAGAAAAATGACAACTTTCTGCCGTACTCACCATTTAACAAGCAAACAAGAAGCACTTTAACCGATGTGATCGAAAATTGTGACTGCATCCTTTGAATCGACAACATTTGGTCTTCGTTGGTCACCGAGCTAAGTCTTGTCATGTACTCCTCCATGAAACAGCACATGGTGTACGACAACAAATAATCGTCATCTTCCAACTTCTACACCAGGACGTGTTGGAGTGCGTAGGAGTCGCAATGTATTGACAGCCCAATGGTGGATGCGTCCACCTCGCCGCGTGTCATCGCTTGGCTCGTCGGCATCATCGACACTGGAGGAGGTAGCCGGGGCGATCATAACCTCGGGGATGGATTCACTGATGACTCTTACACTTGGTACATTTTGCATAGCCGCCAAATTCGGATTGGAATCAGCAGCAGCGAAGATGTCATCGTCAGTGGAAGAATGAGACAAATCAACTCCCGGATGTCCCTGAACATCTCTTTCAGCGTCGGTTGGGGCTTCTTCCGAGAGCCCAATGATACTTAAGATCTCCTTTATAGTTTTATGAAATACCTCCATCGACATTAGCTTTGCAAAATTACTGGAGTAAGATCGATCGCTTGCGTCATCTCCGTCTATCACTCGCAAATCGTCGTTTCGTTCGTTGCCGCTCCTGGCCTCGTTTCGCCATCTGGCCTCGATGGAGTCCTCCCTGCGATTTCGTATCGGCGATTGTCGCATCCGTTCCACCTTGCGCTTCATCTCGTGCTCCTCGCGTTTTGCTTCTTCTGCACTCAGGCGTCGTCGTAGTTTTTCCTCCGACGAAGAGGTCCCCCCATCGACGCCGATGCCGAGTTGTCTCTCGAGGGCCTCGACCCTTTCGATTAGCAGTCGAACGTCGGGGTCCACGTCGACCGACGACGAACTTTCCGGAATGGGTCTGCCACCGCCGGTGCTGGGAGATATTTCGATGCCTGGGTGGATTGGTGGTGAGTGGGCGGGCGTCGTTGCGTGTTGATCGGAGGCCTCATCGTCGTCCTCCATCGCCCGTCCTCGAGCAACCTTCAACTCGCTGATCCGCCTCTCCGCCCCCCCGAGGAACAAATCGTCGACGACAGTCCTGAGCCTGTCCCACGCCCCGCCTCCCGCGGGGATCAAGGCTCAATACTTCCGCCGACTTCACCGTCTTTATTCAAAGGGGAATCGCCGTCCGGGTCCACTGTCGTCGTCCCCATTATCCTCTCCCTCTCCATCCTCTCGGCCCCCGAGTATTACTCCCTCATCTCGTCCTGCAGATACCAGAAGTACAGGTGCACCAGCAGGCCGGGGAGGAGCGCGACTGCGACGTTCTTCCCGATCCACCAATTGTCCATGACGAGCGCTCCCGATCCCTTCTGCTTCATCTCGTGGAAGGCCCGCATCCTCGTGGCGACGCTCCCGCCGCCGCCGCCGCCGCCGCCGGTCCCATCCCCCCCCGTTGACGATGATGCGGGTATCCTCCCGTCGGTAACGTCGTGGACCCAATTCCGAAAAGAAGACAGGTTCCTTCGCAGGTTCGACGCGACCTCCGACGGCGCGCGTTCCCAATCGATATTGCCCCCCTCCCCTCCTCGCCCCGGCAAAACTTGAAGTTGCTCGGAGGACGCGACCGCGACACCGTCGACGTCCTTCGTCCCGAAGAACAATCGCTTCATCGTGCGCACGTTCGCGCGGAAGTTGGTCCCGTCGCCGGCCTCGTCCCTCAGGTACCTCAGGTTCGACCGGGCGTTGGCGCGCGCGCGATCCAGGTGGGACATGCATCCCTCGCGCTCTCGGCGTCGCGCGTCGCGGAGGATCGAACGCTCCCGGGGCGTCAGGCGGAGCATCTGCCTCCGCGTGAGGAAGGACGAGGGTGGTGGGGGATGGGGGGTGTAATTCCTCACGGGATGGCCGCTCGCGACTCGCGCCAACGAGGAGGAGGAGGAGGAGGAGGAGGAGGAGGAGGAGGAGGAGGACGATTTCCCGCGTCGCCTTCGAATTTTCCTTTCGGGAGTCGGCGCGGTCGGCGGGAGATCAGCTCCCGGCGGCGACGACACCACTGCCGTCGAGCCCCCCCCCTCCGGGACGTTCGCGGTGTACTCGCGGGATCTCGCGCCGCCGGGGGGGGTCGGCGCGGCGTCCGACGACTGGAGCCGACGCCGATGATGCGGACGACGGCGGTCGAGGCCATCGTCCCGACGACGGGCGCCGAAAAGGTCCGGCCGACTACTATAGCAGCGCGCATCGGGAGGGGGGTGTCCCGCAACCCGGAGGAAACCGGAGGTTCCGGTATTATCCCGTCGTTGCTGCGCGGTGGCCCGCGGAGGATTCGGCCGTTTGGTCGTCGCATCGGCAGTCGCTCTCGCCGCGGACCGTCGCGATTCGATGGCAGTACGATCGCGACGATGATAGTGACGCCGCCGCCGTCGTCGTCGTCATCGAAATTTGACGCGGCCGCCTGCCGGTCTTGGGGGCGATGGCGGCCCTGGACCATTGTAATGCACGGCAATACGAACTCATCGCGATCATGATGTGGCGGCGGGCGGGCGGTGGGACAGACGGAGGGGAGACCGTCAGATGTTACATCGTTACATCATCACGCGGCGGGGGACACCGATAATCTACGTGTTATTATTATTAATTCCTACATTCAGCTGAGGTGTTACCAAAGAGAGGTTACCAAAGGGTCAATTGTCAATTGTTTTATGTTTGTGTGAAGTACTAAGTACTCTGTCCCACTTGTCTTCGTAGTTCGGCTGTTTTTTTTTGTTGGAACAAGGGCTGTGATAATTTTCAGGTGAAAACCCCAGTACATACTACGAGTCCGGTAACAGTCGCCGCAGAACTTCCTAACGAGTTCCTAACGACTTCCTAACGACTTCCTAACGACTTCCTAACGACTTCCCAGATTTTACTAGCTTCGCCTAACAAAGTACGTTAGAGGACACACCACACACCATTTTTGCTTCCCCATTGCTCCCCCAACCGCCGCCGCCGCCTCCTCTCTTGTCACATCCGCCAACCGCCGCCGCATCCACAAGTAGCCCTCGACCTCCCCCACCATCCCCCCCCTCGGTGCTGCTCCCCCTCATCTGCAGCCGCCAAGTATCATCGACCGCCACCGTCGACCGCGGGCCATCGATCGTCATTGCTGTGCAGCCAGCTCCTTCGGCCAAAGTCATGCCGCATTCGTCAGGTAGGGTCATTAACTGGATCACGCCTCGTCACCATGGGAAGCCCTTGCATTGATCTCGATATGAATCTGATGAGCAGTCCCGTTTCACCAGAGCGGGACTGTGGGAACGGCGGTAATAAAGTCGACAGCTTCCCGGCACCATCCGCCGCCCCCGAGGACCGTCCCTCGAACGGCGGCCTCACGCCCAATGATCGAGCGATGCTCGACGATGTAAACGGCTGTGATCGGTCTCCTCTATCGCGCGCGAATTCGAACTTCGCCCTCGGATCCACGGAGGGGGGCGAGGCTTACAACGATGCCAAGCGCATGATCGTGGATGGCAAGACTACCTTACATTACGACGCGATGACTGTGATGGTGGAATCGTGGCGGGAGGAGCTGTACACAATGAATGTGAAGAATTCGATCCTTCTGGACGATTTGGCGGGTAGTTGCACGATAGTGAAAAAGGATGGCACTGAATGTTGGACATCTTATTTTTTTCTAGGAGATGGAAGGGAAATGAATCATGCCCATTGCCGGAAGATTGCGCACAAAAGCGTCGTTATCAAATCAATATTTGTGTGAGTGGAGGGATCTGACAGCGTTCTGCTCGGCAAGACGAAAAAAGGTTGCCTCGATCGAAGGAGCCCCTTATAAAGGTTGTCTCGATCCAGGGAGCACCATCACCGGGATCGGGTTTGTTTGTAACATAGAACAGCGCTGTTTTTATATGTTGTTAATTACGTAGCAATTCCAAGGGGCCCTGTCCATATCGCAATGATTTCTGAGGTGCTACCACCCCCCCCCGCCGCCGCCAACGCCGCTGCCACCGTTCCCTCCCCCCTTTCTCAACTCCTCCCTGCGAGCGTACAGCATGTCCGCCAGGTTCTTCGCGATGTCAAGCATTGCGTCTGGCCTCGCCGCGGCCAATGCGCTGTCACTGCCTCATCCTCTCCAGCATGCTCCCCTTGGCCCTTGTGGACGCGAACCACTCCTCGACGGTGTCGGCGATGCCCTCCGGGCTGCCCCGGTAGCAGCCAAAGCCGTTGTCCACGACGTAGGGGACGTTTCCCTCCTCCTGCCCGGGCAGGAAGCTGGAGAGGATGCAAGGCAGGCCGCAGATGGAGGCCTCCGCGATGGTTCCGGGACCGGCCTTCGTAACGAGTATGTCTGGAAAATTGAAACAAAGAAACGAGGATACCATGATTTTGTGAGAGAGAGAAAGAGAGCGGGGATGTACAATCCACGTATCCCAGGGAGAAAAATGTACGATTTATAATTCATTCTCGTGTGTTAGTCACCTGAAGCGCGCATGTATTCGTCCATATTATTCACGAATCCTTGAACACGAACATCGATGTCGCTCCCCCATTGCGTTTCGGGGGGGGGGAAGCGATGCATGCGCTGATTTCTTATTCCCGCACACCACCACCATCTGGTACGACAACGACGACGACGACAACAACAAAGACGACGACGGCAATGACAACCAATCGCTCCCGGATGGCCGACTTGTCCATGTCCGCGCATGCATCCTTCTGGATGTCCCCGGCCGCCTCGCATCCCGGGACGTCCGAGTCGGACCGAACCTCCAGAACCCCCTCCGGATCAGGAGGCCGTACTGCACGATCCTTGACGAGTCAACGTTCCTGTCGAGCGCGGCGACCCTCAATACGTCCGAGGGCACGAAGCACCTGTCCACCCCCCCATTGAACCATGAGGGGTGGGCGCCACCGAGGTCCGTCACGACCGTGACGAAGGGCGTGGTCCTTGCCCCCGTGCTCCGTGATGTGCCGTCGGTATCCAGGGACGCGAGGACCTTCAGTGGCAGGGACAAGCAGAGGGGATGGGCGGACACGACCATGTCAGCTCTCCTGCCACCGTCGGACCTACCGATGTTTGCGGGATCCCTTGTCATGCACTCTTTGAATGGTCCAAAGCATATCAGCTCCAACACGAAATTGTACAGGAACAATCCGAGGGGGGGGGATGGTGGGGGAGGTCGAGGGCTACTTGTGGATGCGACGGTGGGCGGCGGATGCGACAAGAGAGGAGAAGCGGCGTCGGTTGGGGGAGCAATGGGGAAGCGAAAATGGTGTGTGGTGTGTCCTCTAACGTACTTTGTTAGGCGAAGCTAGCAAAATCTGGGAAGTCGTTAAGAAGTCGTTAGGAAGTCGTTAGGAAGTCGTTCGGAAGTTCTGTGCCGACTGTTACCGGACTCGTAGTACTTCTCCTGACTTAGATTATGCTTCTCCAACATCCTTGGTCTTCTGCTTTTTCAATTGCAGAGAACGGGGGTACCGTTTGGAGAAATAGAAAAGATAGGATCAAGAAATGCATTGCGCAAAAGAGAGACGCTTGAATTCGATCAGAATTATTATTAACATAAAAGCCTGCTCTCCGCCGTCACCCAAAGTGTGCACGCCCGTGCGCCCTTGAGGAGGGCTTAGTGCCGGCTCAGCAACGGGACCACCGAGTTGGATGAGGCACCGTAATCATGCTCTCTTTTCCTCGACCTCCGACAGTGGTAATGTGAGGTCGCAATTTTGACACTTGCACGACTCATCTCCCTCACTTTCACCGTCATCTTCGTCGTCAATTTTGACGTCTTCATCCCGCGACATGTGTGGGAGAAGTTGGATAATATGGATCCCGAAACAAGCGAAGGCATACTTTCATCCGACCAAGGTCGCTTTCACCATGTCCACATTTGCACCATCGTGATATGACTAGTATTCATCCGGAGTAACCCATTCACTCAAGCACCTTGCATCGGAGTCGGCCGACCCTTGATATGGCAAGGTCGTTTGTTTGCAGTAGAAGAAGATTTTGACCTTAAGACATAATATTTGTGAAGAAGAACGATCATTTTCCGCATGTGTAGCTTTTCTGCACACACGCCAGGAATCTTGGCTTCTTCGATGGATCTGGACAATGTGCCAAATTTCATGTAAGAAAGCCATAAAATTGCTGTTTCTGAGTAAACTACACGAACCCACGTTGGCCGCTTTCATGACATATGCCTTTGGGGTCGGTAAGATGACTCGTGATCGTTTTTCCCACCCTTCGAAGAAGTTATAGTATGTGCTTCACCATAGCCCATTTGTGCTCCATATTTCCCCTCAGCCTTGTGGAGCTCGTCCAGTCTCGCCTTTTCTTTCTTCGCCTGCACGTGATCCATCTCCTCGCTCCTTTTTTTGGCAGCCCGCTCTTCGCCATGACGAAATAGGCGGAAAGATCCCAGGACAACAATCATGCCACTAACAATGATTATGCCTATCAGCAGATTAGAATTATTGTCAGGTTGAGCTTGAAGTGTAGGCTTTTGGGTGGGGGCACTGGTCAATAAATCAGGATCGAATACTTCCACTGTCATGTCACTAGCTTCAACTTCTGCGAAGTCACTATTTGGGCCAGCTCGTTCTTTGAGATCTTTGACAAACGCTTCAGGGTCGCGATTGATTGAGTCCTCAGTGATTGATCCTAGATCGAAGTCTGAGTCTGACTCTGTTTGTCCTGTGAACCATGTGATATATCAACAGATAAGGAGAATTGTATCTACGCAAGACATTTTCGTATTGCCAAAATATCAAACTCACCAGAAGGCGGGCTATACTCTCCGGTAACCACAACAGAAAACTCAAGAGCGCCTGTTGGAAGTTGACGATGGCGAATCGAATTTTCCGCAACGTAACCGGGGTTCAACAGAAGGTGACGACGTTGTAAGACCGGTTGACAAACAGCCGCAACGACTTCTGTGTTGACATTGGAAAGTCCTGGTTTTCCACTTCCTGCCAAAGTACTCTTGATAGTATCTGCGACGACGACATTTTGTTCTTTAAAGTCTCCACCAGAAGTGCATTCCATATTGAATCCTACCAACACACCTCCTTTCGTCTCCAGGGGAGTGCTACTTGGCGGAAATGATGGTGCAGAAGAAGGCACTTCGCTCAGAATTGGAGATGGTGCGCTTGTGGGGGCGAAACTGAATGTGGGGGGAAAAGATGGACTCTGACTAGGATCGATCGTTGGAGAAGAGCTCGGAAGTGACGACAAACTTGGGCTAGGGCTTGCACATTCAGTTTCGTAATAGATATTGCCTATCAACTGCCATCGGCAGTGAGGGAGAGAGATAGAAAGAGAGAGAGAGGAGAAGTGAGATCGCATCATTCGCCAAATAAATGTCGGAACCGAAGCGTGCATCGCCCATCCCCTTTTATTTATCTCTATCGAAGAAACTCACTGATTTCGCGAAATAAAAATAAGTCGTCGTTCCCATAGGGTAAGCAACTACCCCTTCTCCAACCAATACCTTTGGGGGGTAGTCACCAGAAATGGACCCACTTAAAAGGGGGATTTCGTCATTCAGTTTAATTGTAGTGTCAGCAAAAGGATCTGAGAGAAGAAATGCCGATGACTTCGTCGCGATGTAAAATGAGCGTATTCCTCCACTGCCGGGAACGCTGGTGTTGAAATTATTGAATGCACCGTACGGAACTTGAAAGAAACCATCTCCATTCAGACCTTGTTCAAGATTAACTTCAAAAATTTGCCCCGAAGCTATCATGGTAAAAGCCGTCAAGTTGCCGCGATAATCATATCTGTCCACAGCATTCGCAGAAATCTCTGACGGGTTGCTTGCATCCCTTTCGGGAGAGGTATAATAACCTGGTTCATTCAGGGCATACACCTCGTAGTCGACATAACCCGGTTCTGCAAGTACAACGGAACGATCTAGATAGAAACCGAAAGAGGTGATCTGATAAAAATAAATGTGGGTTGCAGAAAACACATCACTAAACGAATCCAGAGCGAAAAAAGCTGTATCCCTCCATCGCTCACCATTACACCATCGAGGTCAGCATCATCGGATTTGATTGCAAAAAGAATACCCTTCGCAGCGGAAGCCGGCGCCGTGGGATCCGTTTCAACGAAAAGGTGACAGCTCCCATCTAGGGCAGTCTCGTCGCCTTGCAATTCTCTCGAGGCATGAGGTAGGATTGGAATACTCGCTCGACGTGCAACTGGATCCTCCGCGGTAGCGTCTTCGTCGTATCCTCGATGACGGAGGCCGGCGCCCATCACCAAGGGGACGGCGACGAACGGCAGGACGATCATGGAAAAAAAATGAGTTGCTGCACCACCCAAGCCACTGCCGGCCAGGAGGATGCCATGTTGTGGTTTGGTTTATGGGTATGTCGAGTGTACCTACCAATCGTATATGGTACGATAGAGGTAAATCTCTTCTCTATCAAATTAATATTATTATCTAATACTACACTCTTTGGTCCCGGGAACCCGCCATACTACGAGTCCGGTCACAATTGAGAATCTCCCAGACCAGGACTTCAGAACAGGCAGCCAACAAGCAGCCAACAAGCAGCCAACAAGCAGCCAACAAGCAGCCAACAAGCAGCCAACAACTTCTGTGCTTTTTAACNTGGTCTTCGTTGGTCACCGAGCTAAGTCTTGTCATGTACTCCTCCATGAAACAGCGCATGGTGTACGACGAAAAATGTTCGTCATATTTCGCTAATAACATAAGTTCGAACTTGAACTCATTTTCATTGTATGCGTTCGTCGAAAGCCCAAGCCCAAGACCGTAAAAGTAGAGAACTCTCTTGTCGGAGTTTAATAGATTCGCAAGGCGGAGACGTTTAGCAAGGCCAGCTTCACTTGACTTTTGGAGGAACACGAGCATCTTGCCTAAGCTAAAGGGCCTCTTAACTGCCGCGTCCCAAAACTCTTCTTCTTCCTCGGTATTGTTTGATTGAAAGCTCGTCGATGATTCATTCTCAAGGCCTACATTCACGGATGTCCAATTCTCGTCTCTATGCCCTCCATCCGCTCGTGTAAACGCGAGCTGGACCCTATGTACGATAGCATTTGCACCCATGCCGAGTATGTCACCCTCCCCCGGAGACTGGAATCGTTGAAGAGTCCCGGCGGATCGAGAAACCATCATGAATGCCCTTTTGTCGTGGGGATCTTCGGCAAACGAGAAAACGATTGGCAGTTTAGAGGCAAGGGCCCTGCCGGTGACGAAATCCCACGCGCGCAAATGAGTGCTGCGAAGGGTGTTTTCTAGGAGAGTCGCGGGAGCATTAGTGCGTTCTTCGTGGACGAAAGTCCAGGGCACTTGATCCGACCGCATCGAATGGTCAATATCAAAGTCGGCAGAATCCGTACATATCACCGGCTTTTCGTAGTCGCTGGGAGTTGAGGTTGTGGGAGACTTTATTGGATATCTGACGACTGAGAATATCACTAGTGCGAAACGGCACCTTGAGTTCCAAGTAACATAGGGCTCGCCCTCTATCACCAAAGAAAGAGAGTTATTGGATGGGACGCAGCACATCTTATGGATTATTGTCATTCTTCAAACTCACCTATCAGCCTTGCATTTAAGCCAAACATAGATTTCATCCGCTCCAGTTGGACCCTCAATTCTACTGCTTCCACTGGATAAAGGGTGTGAAAGTAACAGAAAAAGTATGAATTACTGTTGATCATCGGGCCGAATTTGACTCAAACACGCACTGTTCTGCCAACCCGAAATTCCAACAGACAGAAAAAGGCATTCCTCTCAGTATTCCCCCATTGCGTCGAATCGAATGTCTCACCTTCGAGAGGCAGATCCCACATGTCATCGCTGCCGAACATGGCCAGGACCAACCACGCCTTCGCAATCTTGGAAGGGCACTTATCGTGCCAGAGCAAGTTTTCGTTGACGTGCTGCACCAGGCGGTTTTTGAGTGCGGGTATGGCGCACTCCCTGTGTATCGTGACCTCCATTGTGCACAGGCCGGGGATCAATAGCTCGACCTCGACCTTCGTCCCCGCCAGGACCTCGTAATGCGACTCGCTTCGCAACGGCGGCGGCCGCAACGCCGCTCCCGCGTCCTCGTCGTTGCCGCCCCTCCCGTCCGCCGTCCGAACCCGCTTCGATTGCTGAGCTCGGGCCGCCGATCTAGCGGCGCGCACGAGATCCCAATGACCCCGGAATCGATCGCGAGCGCCGGTCGTCGGCCCCCCCCCTCCCCTCGTAAGAGAATCGACGATCGCCTCGAGCTCGACGAGCTGACGCTGGAAGCCTACGTTCTCCAGCACGAACGGACGCTGCCTGGCGCAGTGCCCCAGGATGCCCTCGAGGGGCATGCCGTGTATCATCATCGTCGCCGCGGCCAGGGCGGCGGATCGGTTCTGCCCCGCCACGCAGAAGAAAAGAACGCACCCCCCCCCCGCGCGGGGCCGTCCCTCGTCGCGGCGCCGCGCGGCGTTCCGCCGTCGGACGTCCGCGAAGAGCGAGCACGAGGCCTCCAGGTGCTGGCTGCAGACGATGCGCTCCTCGCGATCATCGTCGTCGGTTCCGGCCTCGCCCCCGCCCCCCCCCCCGGCGGATGCGATCGCGTCCTCCAATTTGTCCGGCCGCCTGCGCCGCCTGTCGTGCAATATCGGATAGGTGTACGAATCCTGACGGCAGTTGGTGAAGGCGTAGGTTATCCCGCACTCTCGCAGTTCGTCAACGGGGAGGCGTGCGATGCCCTTTTTTTTGTCGTTGTTGGATGAATGTTTATTTCCGCGAGTATAAGATATATTGGGCGAAGCCGGGGGATCGTCAGCGTCGCGCGCTCTCGACGGCGGCAAGGACAAGAAGGACGAAGAAACAAACAAAAGGGGGAATCCGTCGGAACACACTCACCCCCGACGCGCAATTGAGCACGGCGATCACGTTCATCGATTTCAGCAGGGGGATATTCGCCGCGTGGCGCGCGCTGCCGATGATGATCCCCCCCCCCTCCCCCCCGCCCCCTCCCTCGCCCGACGCATCGTCGTCGTCGTCGTCGCGAAACGGTATCAGGGCCGGAACGTCATCGTCCCAAGGTTGCGCGGGTATCGGCTTCGAGACGTAACGGCGTATGACGCGCAGCCGCGACTGCAGGTGACCCTCGTCGAAAATCGTCGCGTCCACGCAGTCGTCGTTGTCGTCGTCGTCAGGTTCATTCATTTGCCCGCCTTGTCGCGCCTTTGGACGACACTACGATACTTTATGTCTTTTGCGGCTTTTTAGGACAAGATGATGGTCATCATTCGTTAGAGGTGCATCCATCCTCTAACTTAGCATGACGGAGTTCTCTGTCTGTCCATCATCCGGTGCATCGCCACCATTATTTCCCCGCCACAAACTCTCCGAAAAGAACTAAGTAGCTGAATGATCTCATTATTTTGCCAAAATGGTAACCGACGCGAACGACATCGCCGCGAATCTAGCCCCGGGCGCCGCGAAGATCGACGCCGGGTCGATCGCCCTCCCCTACCGAGCCGAGGTCCGCGATCAGGTCCGCCGCCTCCGCGATTCCGGCATGGACGCCCCCCTCCTCGTGGGCCTGCTCGCGAACGCCGATCCCGCCGCCCGGAAGTACGCCGAGTGGACGGGACGGGCGTGCGTCGCGGACGGGATACGGTACGAGCTGCGCACCATCGACGATCCCATCGACGTCGAGTCGGCGCTCCGGGACGCCAACGACGACCCGCGCGTTCACGGCATCATCGTGTACTACCCCATATTCGGCCAGGTCGAGAGCTTCTCGGGGGAGAGCCAGGACGATTACCTCCGCGACACGGTATCGCACAAATGCGACGTGGAGGGGCTGTGTCACCAGTATCGCTCGAACCTGTACCGCAACGTCCGGTACGTCGATCAGCCGAATAACACCAAGAAGTGCGTCCTGCCCTGCACGGCGCTTTCGGTCGTGAAGATACTCGAATCGATCCCGACGTGCTACGACAAGTCCAGGCCCATCGGGAGGTACATGGAGGGAAGGACCGTGACGATCATCAACCGGAGCGAGATAGTCGGGAGGCCCCTGGCGGCCATGCTGGCGAACGACGGCGCCGACGTGTACTCGATCGACATCGATTCAATATACCTCTTCCGGGGGGGGAGGTTGAACAAGTGCGAGGGGGAGACGCCGGAATCGTGCGTACGTAAGGTGAGACGGGCGGGGACGCCCAGACGATATTGACATGCTCGAGGTTGACGAGTATGGCATTTTTCTTACAGTTGTGTCTATATTATGTGCTGTTTCACTCATATTCACATGCCGCATGTAAACGAAACACCTGATATAGTCGAACGTCGTCGTCACGGGAGTGCCGACGAAGAACTACCGTCTGCCATCGGAGTGGATACAGCCCCACACCACCGTCGTCAACGTGGCATCCTTCAAGAACGTGGACGAGGACGAGATATTGCAGATCGAGGGGGTGCAGTACGTTCCAATGGTTGGGAAGGTGACGGGTGAGTTCCCGTATTATTTTTCACTGCAGGTCCGGGATAGATATGAACATTTCGTTTTCGTGCCATTTCATTGACGCGTGCTTATACGTCGATTCGACGATGTCTTCGTCCCGCTTTCTTTGGAAACCGCGAACTGCCCTGCGCCAGTTGCCATGCTGGAACGGAATCTCATGAGGCTCTTCTACAATTTTCACCACCCCGATCGGCAATTCGAGGATAGATCGAAGGTGGCGGCGGCGCGAGATCTGCAGCCGGCGCCCTGGTACGGAAGCGTCGTGCAACTTTACACCGCGTTGGCGGCGACGGCAATTCTGGGCATGATGTTGACGAGATCGAAGTAATGTCCGATGAGCGACGAAGGGGTGAGGGTATGCGTCGGGGTTGCGATTCGAGAGAGGGGGCAAGGGAGCGGCGTACGTGTGTTTGAATTATTTGGGCATCACGATACTTCATGGTGGGACAGATGCATCGTGATTGTTGGACATGATCGGTTCAATTTTACGAGTAGAAACAGCAAGTGTGTGTTGTTCCAATTAAGATTGTGAAATCCTCCTTTTGATGTTCTTGACTTAAACCCAGACAGAAGGTTGTAATGGGGCCTGCAGAATAAAATATTGTCTAAAAACTGGACTCTACACTACCATAGGGAAGGTGGGATCGATCTCATAAGCGGATTTTGGAGTAAAAAATCGAGTTGTGGCGTTGTGAAATCGCTTTTCGAAGCTAGCGTTCAAAAGGCACGAAACGGACCCTCTATTCAGCTCATCGAAGTGACAAGCTGCGTAGAAAGGTCGAACGCCATGATTAAAGCCGAAGAGTACGGCTAACTTACTAGCTATCAAACGCTAACAACGGACACAAATCGTTGAAGTTACCAAGCTGCAACGAAGCTCGTTAAAAGTTGACGGTCATGACCGTGGACCGACCGTCAATAGCTTTTAAGCTGTTGGGCCTTAGTTTGGGTTTTACTTCAGTGAGAACCTTTTTTTCTCATAATCTTCAGTAGACATAATATTAATTTTCTATCTGCAGATTAAAACAAAACATGATTTTGTTGTGCGCAGATAGCCGAAATTTGAAACAAAGAAGTGACATGTCTTTTAAAAAGTCCACAGAGATAATTACAAATCCCACAGACAGAAACAGTTCTATCTGTGGGATTTGCTTTTTTCTATCAGCGGAATTCATCCCACAAAATTCATCAATTTACTTAAAATGTTGCAAATAAGTCACACATGGAACTGTCTCCATCCACCGCCCTACCATTTTATCAATTCATTTAAAAGGTGGATGATATTGTCTTCAACTTGCTGGCACACCCTTCCACAGCCCTTCCACAGGTGCATGTGGCTTCTCGACGTCACAATCATGATATCCCCCCTTCCCCAAGATATGTACGGCCGGTACAAAGACATTCAGGGTCAGTGTCATCATTTGTGCATTTTATGTATTATTTCTCAGTCGAAGTTGTCTCCAACTCGGCAACAGGTCCTCGAAATAATCGGCTAACGTCCATCCCGCTAACCACACAGCCGATGATTATAAACGCCGCGCCGACGGCATCGTCCATGCCCAAGCACTCGTTCGCAACCACGGCGGCGAAGGCGGCGCCGAACAACGGCTCGGTGGAGAAGATGAGCGTGGTCTCCGTGGCGGAAAGCGTCCTCAGGGCCAGCGTCTCCATGTATATCGTGAATGCGGTCGTGACAACGCCAGTCCAAACGAACATGCCCAGTATGTGCGGATCGCGTAGCCACGCCATGACGTCGGAGGCGGTGGGTATCGCATTGCACGCATCCGAAACGAGCGGCAAATGCAAACCGTCGATCCCCAACGGAGACCAGCACACCAGATACGTCAGCGAGACCAGGAACACCGTGAGCAGCTGCGCCGCGGCCAACCTACCGGCCTCCGTGGGAAACTTCTCCATCGCTGCCTCCATCCTCCAAAAGCCCAATCCGAAAACTAGCAATCGCATGCGCAAAAATTAGGGTGTCCCAGAGTGAATGCGAATAGACACGGGTGAATGATAACTAAATAAGAAAAGCAATGTAACTCACCTACGGGCTGGATCAAACTCATGGCATCTCCATCGGTAATTGTAGTCTGCTGGCCACCGAGTTCTAGCGCAAACACGCCGAAGGCGGCAAGACAGGCGCCTATTATTTGACGTCTGAGCAGTTTCTTTCCCCAAATAAAATCTAAGATCGGAACAGTCACCACCGCCAGGGAGCAAATGAATGCACTCTAAAGAGTGTACACAAACGTTCGCATGCAAAGTAGGTGTGAGAATAGGATGCGAATAGACACTTGATGAATGAATAATAAAGTTAACACGGAGCTCACCTTGCTGGCAGTGGTCGTTTTCAAGCCAACCGCCTGAGCGAGATACCCGACCGAGTTGTACAATCCGATTTCCATCCCGGCCAAACCGGCGCTGAGCCTCGTCGGCTCCTCCCACAACCCGGACAAGGCATTCCCGTTCGTCGCGGCGGCGGCGGCGTCGCGACGAACGGGAATGCCTTGTCCGGGTTGTGGGAGGAGCCGACGNCAACCGATCCAGATTTGTTACAAAATGACTAAAAGTCGGCCCTGAAAAAATCTGGCATCACTAAAAATAGAACTCTGGAACAATTTTTTCGCCAAAAAAGGTAAAAAACACAAGAAAATCGAATTACGGCAGGCACCCATTGTGGGAATCGTTTTTTTCACCCGCGGGTGTTTCCACCCGGATTTTGTTTGTTAGTGTTTTGTTTTGGCGGGAGCCGCGGGTGGATAGCGGGTCGAAACCGCGGGTCGAAAGCGGGTCGGGAAAAAAGGATTTAAACAACCACCCACATAAATTAACCGCCACTATTATCATCCACACCACCACCGTCAATGTCCTCCTTCCGTCGAAATCAAGTTACCGCCATCTGCCTCCATCCGCCGCCGTTTCCGAAGTCCGCCGCCGTCCGCCACAGTCCACTGCCGTCCGCTGATGTTGTTGTTGTCCGCTGTCCGCCTCCGTCCCTGTCCAACGCCGGCCGCCACCACCATCGACTCATCACCACCCCCCCCCCCAACTTATCCGCCCCCTACATCGCTGCTGCTGAGTACCCCCGTTGTAACCCCTCACTGCAAAGTAAGCTGTTTTATTATTAAATCCCCCCCCCTCCTACGACCGCCGCGATCACTTCTGAGGTGAACACTTAATCACAGCTCTTTTGGAAGTTTGTGTAACTGTGAAATATTTTTAATGGTCAGTTGAAGAACGAAGAACGCACAACTTCAAACCTGAGTCTACACTTGGATCTGTTCATATATATCTCTATTATGAGAACTGCCTAATGAGTAATGGGAGACAAGTAATTATAGTTAACAGCTTAACACCTAGGTACTTTCCGGCGGGAACAAAAAACTCCCGCCTGGAAGACTTTTTGCTAGCGAAACACACATCACACAAACATCCCCACCATGATGAGCCGTTTTCCCATCTAGCGGCATGGTTTTGATGGACAAAAATACCGCACCCGCTGGATCCTCTTCGGAAAGGGTTGGACGAGGCCGCAATCGAAGGGTTTTAGCAGAATACTAAATATAATAAAGGAGAAATAATTTATTTCTACTGCCTCTCTGTAAATTAAAACAATCACTCGTCCACCGTCGGCAATGATAGCCAAAACGGCATTCATTGCCGTCGGCGGGCCACGATAATATACGAACTAACTAAATACATAGTAACGAATAATAGTGTAGCTTGGCTTTATTTTTAATGGACCATAACATGGTTGTTTAGCTACAGTTATGCAAGACATTAAATCGACAACAGAAAAAATGCACCTGCTTTGCGAGCCATTTCGATGGCCATGCAGATTAGGCAGTACGGTGCCGAGCGCATCGCCTAGGGCTACCCTAGATGCCACTGGACGCCGCCATCGGGCGGGTATTCACCCCGTATCGCCCTGGCGGACGCCATGGTCATCGATTTCAGCGTAAAAAATCGTGGCGTTGTAAAATCACTTTTCGAAGCTCGAGTTAAAAAGGCACGAAAATGACCCTATACTCAGCTCATCGAAGTGACAACCTGCGTAGAAAGGTTGAACGCCACAATTAAAGCCGAAGAGCACTGCTAACTTTCTAGCTATCAAACGCTACCAACGAACAAAAATTAGTAAAGTTACTAATCACCAAAGAAGCTCGTTAAAAAGTGGACGCTCATGAGCGTCCATAGCTGTTAAGCTGTAAATTTATATGTTCCCCCAAATAACCAAAGACACAAGTCATTCAAACTTCAAAATATCATCAATCATGTCCTTGGCCAACTTATCCATGACAGGACGACCTGCGCTATTCATTCTTGAATATCTTTCATTTTTCGAGTTTGCCACCATAACGGCATGGCCCAATGGGATGTCGAAGCTATCGGAAACGTTGATCGATTGTGCCAATTCTTGCGATGTGAGGATGCATCCAAGATTACTCGTATCAACAACCCCTCCGTCGTTACATTCACCGTTATCATTCGGGAGGCTTCGAAAACGCAATCCCATACGTTCACGGATGAGATTGTCCAACGTGCCAGACGACGACTGCAGCCAAGAGGGTGTGGGCATTCCCGCAACGGGCAAAGCATCCCGAACGTCGATGAATACCTTTGTCCACCCGAGAGCATCCAGCGATTCGGACATTAAAAGCAAGTCGTCGCCGAGGTCGCCAACGCTGCCGCAGCTTTTCAACGCCCTCGATGAAAGCGAATCTTGTTTTTCGGTGCGACACACCGCCACGATGAAGGGTGGAACCCCTCCTTTTCCATCACCCCCACCTCCTCCTCCTCCTCCTTCTTCTTTGGAACCATTCTTACTCCTCGACGCCACCACGTGATGTTCCACGCCGCTCTTCTCGTGCAAAAATGCCGCGGTTGAAGTTGGAACCTGGAAGTCGGTGCCGTAAGCGTTGGCGTAGGCGATCCTATGTCGGAAGGATCGAAGCGGAGACAGGAACCTAGATTGCAAACACATGTTCCGTATGACGCATTCCATTCGCTCGTCATCGCCATCGTCTTTGACCGAGTTGACACCATCGCCGCCGATACGTTCGTCCCCGGAGGAGCTGTTGCCACCACTGTCGTCACCGATTGCCGAGAGGAAGCTCTTTCCGCGGCGCAACGAAGATTCGCTCTTCAAACGGAACAAATCTCGCCCTGTGGCCCTCATGCCGGTACCGATAATTGCCTCGGCGATCCGAGGCAGGGGGAGGTAGGTGTGTCGCGAGACGCCCAAGTGCGGCGTAGCCGTCGTGCAGAACACGTTGGGGTGGAGGTACAGCCGTATCGTCGAGTTCGTCTTCGTCGTCGTCGTCGTCGTCGGACTCTTCCGTCCGTCGTCCGCGGGACGATCCCGTCCTTGCCTCGACAGGGGCAGTCGGTACGGTAGCAGGGAAAGCGCGTACCTCCCGTATAACCCCCCGAGGCTGTTCCCCACGATCGAGTACGTCACGTGGACGTCTTCGGCAGTCGTGTCGTCCCCCCCACCATCATCGCCGTCGTCGTCGTCGCGTCCGACGTCGCCGTAGACGAGGAGGCGCCGGCGTCGCATCACGTCCGAACGGATGTATTCCAGCATCTCATTCGCCAATCTCGCCCCCCCCGCGCGTATCCCGTCGTGGGTCCTGCCCACGTTGCACCTCGGGCTGTAAACGACGACGGCGCTCTTCGCGGCATCATCGACGACAGCAGAGTCGATGTCATCGCCGTCTCGCGAATCACCGCCGCGTCTCGCCCGCTTCGCCTCGGAGGAGGCAACGCCATCCGGCGGACGATCCCGACCTACGTCGTCGTCGTCGTCGTCGTCGTCATCGTCATCGTCGTCGCGATCGTTCGTGCCACCGATGATCCGCCGGCGCATCGCCCCCGACAGGTAATCCTGCTCGAGGTCGTTCCCCATGTAGCCGTGGATCAGGAAGACGTAGTGCGCCACCGGCCGGACGGGCGAGGAGGGCGGTACGTAGGCGGCGCCTCCGCCGCCGCTCCTCCCCCACTCGATGATGGACGCGGTCCCACGCTCCAACGACGATGGGGACGACGACGAGTGGCCCATGATGGTGTTTTTGCTTTTCGCGATCGCGGCGCGACTAATCGGACAACGACGAAATTGGGGTGGGCGCCTCGTCGTCGGCGTCCACTTCGAGTTAAACCTATTATTGATAGTGGCCCCGAAGGCAGAGGTGGGGGCTACTGAGAGAGACAAGACCAGCAGCAGTGGTGCGATAGTAGGACCCGGGTGCATCGCTTGGCTGAGAAAATGCAGCACCGCTCTACATATTTTTATCCCCCCTTTCCCCCCCCCCCCAAACCTCCATCCGAGATGCCCGCTCCCGCCATGTTGTTTTTAATTTTCCCCATATGTAGGTAAGTAGGTACTTACTCTACATACGGCATAAGGCCTCTTTACGTATGATGTAGGGAGTATGGTATGTAGATACATACGATACACGATATCTCTCGCTCCCCGGGCGGGCGGGCGGCAATGTTGTGCCATGTCGTCATAATTTTGTATTTGACAAAAAAATAAAGTTGTGAAGAAACAATGCACTCGCAACGACAACGACGGCACCCCCCGCCGAGGACTGCATCGTCGTCGTCGTCGTCGTCGTTGGCGCCGCCGCCGCCTCCTCCGATCGAGGTCGTCAATCAATTTCGATTCGACGAGGTCCTCGTCCTGCCGTCGTCATTGTCGTCGTCGTCGTCGTCGACGACGCCCCAGCGGCGCGCCGTCGATCCGCCGGTGCTGAAGTGCGACGGCAAGTCGGCGTACGCGGGTTCCAGCGCGAACTGGATGTTGAAGCTCAAAGACGTCGACCTGAGCGTGGAGAGGTCCGTCGTGGAGCGCTGCGGCGGTGGCGTCGACGGCGGCGTCCGTCGCGGTCGCGGTGGCGGTCGTGTGGGGGGGGGGGGGGGGGGGGGGGGGGGGGGCGGGGGGGGGGGGGGGGGGGGGGGGGGGGGNCGAAGATCGATGCGCCGCCGCCGCCGCCGCCGGCGAGGATTTCGGTGCTGGCCACGCGAACGACGAGGTGGGATTGGGCAGCGATAGCCAAATAATGGCGCTTCCTCCCAGCCACATGGATGATGATAGGCAGCAACAACATGCCGAACCGACGACGATCACCCTTGATATCATGATACAAACAGATTTTACAATCTCTCTCTAATCTAACCTCTAATCTAAAAATCTAACGTCGTCACTCTCTATGACCAGAATTGGCGCAAATCACACCTCTCACTCAAACTCCGTGATGGCTATTTATTATTGTCTTGGCTAATAAATAATGAGGTTGAGATGTTCTTCGTTACTGTGTATTATTGAACCGAAATTAGAAATCAGAACAACTGTGGCAATCAATCAATACACACTCCGTGCCTTCACTGGCCGAATTTGATGCGGTGGTGGAGGTAGGTGGGGATGGGGGTGCCAGTAGTAGTGTGGGGGTGCCAGAATATACTCGAGTACACCATGCGCTCTCCGTTTGGGAGAGAGGTGGAACGAACGAATGGAGTTGATGGGTGAAATTATAAAAAAAACATCTCCACGCCACGACAGATTTTTCGACACTTCACGGGTCCCGCGAGACACCATGCGTGACTCGAACAGCTGTTGGTTGGGAAGGTAATAAGGTGTCAACCCTTTTTCCCACCATCAACAACGCAACCCGCCCATTCTTTCCGCCCCGCGCCCTTGGGACTCTACGATATTATATTTTTTTCATCGGCGCGTCATTGAAGGAGGAGCGGTATTTTCATTTTCGCGACGCAGCTACTTACTACGCAAAGTTGGGTATGGTAGCCGAAGAAGATAATACTTCTTCTAACCAACAAAACAAATTTCATTTCCGGAGCAATAATTTCCCTACTACCCTCTTCCTTGGACGTCGTCCCCGGCCCGCCCCACCACCACCCACGCAAACACAAACCATGCGTCTCGCCCTGTCCCTCGCCCGCAATCTCCAATCCCGAACGACCGCCTCCGCCACGTCCGCCGCCGCCGCCCGACGACGGGCCATCGTCGACTCGTCTCCGAGAAGCTTCGCCACTCTATCGAACAACA
>JALLOS010000090.1:0-27728 GCA_036939435.1 Stephanodiscus minutulus
ATCATAATATCATGTCCCTCGATGCCTTCATCTCCGGCCAATCCGTCGTGACGCCCTTCGGGGACCACGTCCCCAACACCAATCCCGTCGAGCGCCGTCGCGCGATGGAGAATAGGCGCACAACCGCCGCCGGCGGCTCGGACGAGGACGCCGAAACATCCATCAAACTGGCGGAGCGCACGTCGAGCCTGATCAGGAGCTACCAAGATTACATCTCGGACAATGTCGACGAGGAGATGGTTCTCGATTTGTCGTCTTCGACGACCTCGATCGGCGACGTCAGGGTCGATTGGTCCGAGAGGAGCGGATATTCGTATGCGTCGTCGTCGTCGTCGTCGTCGTCGTCGTCGCACCGCCGCTCTCGACCGATGCTGCGCGAGTGGAACCGAGAACCTTCGTCGACCGCCCCCAACGCCAACGCCAACATTAGTCCGTGGTCGAGGGAGATGTTCGACGGGGATCATTTCGCCGACGATTCGTCGTCGTGCGAGGAGAAGAAATACCGTTACACCCATCCCATTTACCATTCGAGGAAGCTCAGGCGAACCGCGGCTTTGTGCGCGATAATTCTTATCGCGACGGTGATCGCCGTCATCGTCGTGCCGAGGGGCAAGCGCGACGACGTGGGCGATAGAGGTGCCTCGGTTTCACTGGAAGAGGAGAAGAAGAAGACCGAATGGGCCTCCCTTCTGTTGGAGCAGGAAGAGGAAGGTGAGGACAACTTTCGTGGCAACGTGTGGCTGCATAATCCGGATAACGACGCTAATGATGATGGTAAGAGGGGAGAGGACGGCGCACCAGCAATCACCGAAGTGGTGATTGAAGAGTCGACTGAAGGGGAGGTAGTTGTGGGAGATGATAAGAGTGGTGCCAATGAAGCGAGCGACGAGGATTCCACTTCGTGGGATACTGTCGCAGGAGAAATCAGCAATATTCTTGAACCGGCGAAGCCGGAACCATCCGAGAAGCCGCTGCCAAGTTTTAGTACAAATGACGCGTCGTCGGATAATGCCGTCGAGTCCATCACGGGAAACATTCTCTGCTGCTCCTCGTCATCAGAATCCACGTCTACGTCTACTAATGCAATGACTGACACAGATGGCGACAAAGCTTCTGCCGTGGCCAGGGCAGAATCTTACCATCCGGTGTGGTACAACCGCTCCGGTGGATGGTCAGGAACGACGTGGATAGAGGCTCTCGCATTTTGCTCATCGCTCGACCAGCAAGTGGACGACAATGTCGTATTTGGGCTGTGTCCCTACGCGGCGTACTGTCCCATGGGGCCGCATCAAATGCCGTTGGGCGGCTATCGCGATGGAGAGGCAGTCGGCGACATAAATGAACCTGGAGACAGGGCGCCCATCAGCGACTTTGTCGATGGTTGGGTGCAGGTGGGATCGACGAACCCCTGCGTGGAATACACGATATCCGGAGGACTTGAGGCCGTAGACGTTACCGCCACTTCACCTGCTGGAGGAGAAGTAGACAATGTACACGAGAGTGCCAATGCTATAAACGAAGTAGAGGAGGATTTCGATGTGGCTGTGGGCCTCGTGCAGGAAACATTCGTCCCAATCGTCAAGCCGGGACCGGAATACTACATCGAGAATGAGGAACACGAGGAGGAATCATCCTCCCCCGAGGTCGAGTCGACGGTGGATAGCACATATTTGCAATTGCACGATCAATTCAAGCCATTGTGGCTATCCTCAAGAGAGGGCTGGAATGGCGGATCGTACGCAAACGCAGTTGCATTCTGCAATTCGGTTCGCGGGAAACAGTTGTGTCCATACTCGGTGATATGCCCCAACGGCCCCGGACACGCCGTCATGGGAGGACGGCACGCATTGGAATTCAAGGTCGAGGGCGAGCAGTATGCGCCCATCCTGGGAGGAGATAATCATTGGGTTATGGTCGGTAATACCAACAGTACCGACGATGGAGGAACGAAGGACATGGATTCAAGCACGTCGAAGTGCATGACACATCGCCAGTTGGAGGGCAAGAATCCTGAATGGGGATTGAATGGGGATAAGAGTGAGGTGAAGAAGCATATCATGTGCTGTACCTTTAATTGATACTCATGCTGTCATAAGCATGTCTTGTTTTGTACATAGCAACGCCTTCAAGAAGAAAAGAAGATTGCGTGTTTACGCGTTCATGTTGGAGATAACATTAATTTGCTTTCATGGAGTCACAGTAGCCCCCTTTCATCTTGCTGCGTGCTTACGCACATGAAATATCCACCTTCGAGCCCAAATTTGCAATAAGCCATCAATCAGACCTTACTTCTCAACTTTGGAACTTATAGAGAGCCTTTCATCCCTCAAATATATATACCCATCATCCTCTCCCACCGCTAATGCCTACACTTGGTTGGTTGTGACGGCCACCAAAGGCAAAGGCCATGGCCCCACCCATCTCTCTATTTTTTATGCTCAGTCGTCTGGCGTCCCAAACGAGGGAACCGACAGCAGCATCGCAAAAATCCCCTGGTGCGCGCCTCACATGGACCCGTGGGGAGACGCTGCGCCTTGAGTTGGGAGCCTTGAGTTGGGAGCAGTGCATCTAACATGAGGACTTTGCACACGTCTTGATATTTGGGAAAAATGTTAGGTTTGTTAGTGTTTATGAGTGTGTAAAAGTGTGCCAAAATGTACCTGGGTAGAGTACGTAGCCATTTTTTTTATTGAAAACCTTCCGTGATTTTCCATAGGTAGGTAGGATCTTCCAGATATAATCCACTGCCTCCTTCTCCAGTGTCGTCAACGCGCAGACTCCTGGCACTGTCCAAAGTGGCCATCAACAGAGTGTATTGAATTTATACTATCTGGACAAGAACATCAGTAATAGTAGATCCAATTATGCCAGTTCCTCTTGTACCGTACCGTACACCAACAGCTTTGAATGCCTCCCACCCACACTAGGGCAACTGCTCCTCCTACACACACACAAGAAAACCCTTCTTTGAATGGTCTCCACACAACCAATCTGCATAACCACACTGTACTACCTGATGATGACAACTCTCCCTTCTCATTCTTGGAGAAGAGGAGAGGCAATACAACAATGGTATCACGATCTCTTGCTGCACTCGGAGCGGGCAGATGACATGACAGGGATTGAAAATGACATACGCATTGTGTATGGTATGTGCTGCCCCCCCTGTTGTGGGCTGCTGGAGTCCTACTACTACCAGCTAGACCCCCGTTCAGGCACCCTCCCAACACCATGAGAGGAGGGACTGCTACTAGTACTGCTGAAGCTGAAGTCTGGGGGGGCCTGATTTGTTGTTTTTTTGGTCGGAGAGTGTGTTTTCCTTTACTTTCCTGTTTAGTAATTTCATGACACAATAAACTTTAAACGAGGATGAAATCCAATCCAATCCAATCCAATCAACAGGCAATACAATTGCACAATTCTTGGTTGAACAAAAATGAGATTCAACAGAGACACATTTTTACTTTTTGTTTTTGTGGTGGTACGATATCTTTTGGCGGGAGGTGGGTACGTAGGTAGGGTGTAAGTAATAGAGTAATAATAGTACATTTTTTTAGAGTATGTACAATACCAAAGTACGATTCTCCGGCGGCGGGGGGCGCGGGGATGGAGGCAGGGGTTCCGACACAACATCACTCATTGGAAAAATGGGTGGAAGATGACGCACGGTCGGTGGGACGGCTTTCAACAAGTGCGACGATAACTTTTTGTGGCCAACTCAGATCAGGACGAAACCAAGTCCTCCTCCTCCCTCGCTCCCTGCTCCCTCCAATAGTTAAACAACATCATAACAAAGTGGAGGAAGAACAACGATCACCCTGCCTCGCACCACCACCCATATTATAACGGACTGGAGAGAGTAAAAGAAAGACTAGTAGAATATAGTAACAACACACTTACAAAAAAGAACAATATGCGATTCTCCCCGGCGGCCGTCGCCGCGACCCTCCTGGCCGCCGCCGTCTCCTCCCCCCTCGCGGGCGTCGGCGCGTTCGTCGCGCCTCGCCACCGCGATCGCGGCCATCTTCGTTCTCAGCACCTCCCGCGATCGTCTTCGTCGTCGTCGTCGTCGTCGTCGTCGTCGTCGTCGTCGTCGATCCGTCGCGGCGACGCATCATTCGCACGCGCGTCGTCGTCGATCTCGACGACGACGACGTCGTCGCGCCTCCTCCCGCTGTCGTCGACCGTCAGCGGCAGCAGCGAGGAGGTCGCGGACATCGCCGCGGCCCTCGACGACGACGACGACGACGACGACGACGACGTCGACGTCGACGTCGACGTCGACGCTGGAGCAAAAGCCTCTTCGGGAGAGGATGCGAGTCCCGACGACGAGGGAGCCGCCCTTGCGGCGGCGGCGACCGAGGAGGAGGAGGAGGAGGAGGAGGAGGTCGTCGTCGCGGAGGAGGAGCCGGAGCCCGAGCCACCGTACGTGCTGACCCTGTGCGACGTCCCCCCCCCCTCCTTCGAGGTGGTCGCGTCCCCCCCCGGCTCATCCCCCGCCGGCGGACTCAATTCCGTGCACACCCTCACGGTGCACCTCGGCAAACCGGGACACGCCGAACCCGTGGTCATCGAGACCGGGAGGATCGGACGGCAGGCGGGCGCGGCCGTGACGCTGACGCGCGGCGACACCGTCCTTTACGCGACGGCGTGTCGCGACAACGATCGGAGGGACAACATCGACTTCCTCCCGCTGAGCGTCGAGCATCAGGAACGATTCAGCAGCGCCGGCATGACGAGCGGCGCGTTCAACAAGAGGGACGGGCGGCCGGCCGAGCACGAGATACTCGTGTGCCGCCTCATCGACAGGCCGCTTAGGCCGCTCATCGCCGAGGGATGGCGTCACGAGACGCAGCTGCTCAGTTGGATATTGAGTTACGACGGCGTGAGGACGTGCGATCCTTTGGCGATCACCGCGAGCGCCGCGGCGCTTTGGCTCAGCGACGTACCCCTCTCGAAGCCGGTGGCGGCGGCGATGGTCGGGTACGTCGACGGGCAGTTCGTGCTGAA
Source organism: Stephanodiscus minutulus (assembly GCA_036939435.1). Taxonomy (NCBI): domain Eukaryota; phylum Bacillariophyta; class Thalassiosirophyceae; order Thalassiosirales; family Thalassiosiraceae; genus Stephanodiscus; species Stephanodiscus minutulus. Next base: position 5,011 of record JALLOS010000090.1, read on the forward strand.
CCCGACCTTGGAGCAGATGAAACACAGTAGGTTGAATTTGACCGTGGCTGGGACGAAGGATGCGGTACTCATGATCGAGGGTGCGGCCGATTTCCTACCGGAGGCATTGATGGTGGAGGCTGTGTCCTTCGGTCACGATGCCATCAAGGTATTGTGCCAAGGGTTGGAGGAATTGGGGAAGGTAGCGGGGAAGGTGAAGAAGTACGATACCATCGATCCATTCCCCGAGGGGTTGCGCGAAACCATGGAAAAGTCGTACGCGAGCGTCGTCGACTCCATATACGCGTCCGGCGGTCCGGGATCCAAGGGCGATCAATCCTCGGCTACGTCGGCCCTATCGACCCTCGTCATGGAGGAGATGGAGGTCCTGTACCCCGAACAAAAGTACGCCATCAAGAGCGAGTTGAAATCTCTCATGTGCCGCAGGATGTACGCCCTCGGGTCCGAAACCTCCACGCGCATCGACGGCCGACGCCTCGACGAGGTCCGGTCCATAGAGGCGGACGTCGGCCTGTTCCCGCGCGTGCACGGCTCGGCTCTGTTCACGCGAGGACAGACCCAGGTCGTCGCGACCGCGACGCTCGGCGACTCCGGGATGAGGCAGAAAATCGACAGGATAAGCGGGATGGAACAGAAGCGATTCTACCTGCAGTACACCTTCCCCCCGAGTTGCGTGGGGGAGACGGGACGGGTGGGTGCTCCCGGACGGAGGGAGGTCGGCCACGGCAATCTCGCCGAGAGGGCATTGATACCGGCTCTGCCGTCCGAGGCCGACTTCCCCTACGCGATACGCGTCGAGAGTCTCGTCACGGAGAGCAACGGCTCGAGTTCGATGGCGAGTGTCTGCGGGGGGTGTCTCGCCCTCATGGATGCCGGCGTGCCGATCGTAAGTCCCGTCGCCGGCATCGCCATGGGGATGCTATTGAAGGACGGTAGGACGGACGACAACGCCGTCATACTCTCCGACATCCTCGGTGCCGAGGACGCACTCGGTACGATGGACTTCAAGGTTGCCGGGAACAGGGAGGGCATCACGACGTTCCAGCTCGACATCAAGTGCGAGGGTCTCACTCTCGAGACGATGAAGCGCGCGCTGGATCAGGCGAGGATCGGACGACTCCACATACTCGACGAGATGGACAAGGCGCTTACGGGTCCCCGGGGGGAATTGCCATCGACGGTACCGAAGGTCGTGAAGATGAAGATATCGGCCGACTCCATCGGGAAGGTCATCGGGCCGGGGGGGAAGCAGATACGCGCGCTCATCGAGGACTTTGGATTGTCGAACATCGACGTGGGGGAGGACGGCACGGTGCAGCTGTCTGGATTCGATATGGGACAGATCGAGAAGGCGAGGGAGATGATCGAGTCGCTGACATCGTCGATGGGGGGGGGCGGGGGTGGTCGCAGGGGCGGAGGCGGGGGGGGCAGGGGAGGGGGGGAGCCCCGGGAGCCCCGACCGGAGTACGTCGGCGAGGCCCCCGAGGAGGGGAAGACGTACACCGGCAAGATAACCGGAATACATCAGTTCGGCGTCTTCCTGGAGATTTTACCGGGGGCGGAGGACGGTTCCACGCCTGGCCTGGAGGGGCTGTGCCACGTATCGGACCTCCACATCGAGAGGGTCCGAAGCTGTGAGGGTTTCGTGGGCAGCATGAACACCGAAACCCTGGAAGGTAAGAACCCCCGATGCGAAAATTAGTTTGCACCAGTCTCTTCTTCTCGTTGACGCGGGCCTTTTCGAGATGCTTAAGATGCGGTTGGTTTCACCCCCTCACACATCCCCGTCTCTATTATTCCTCCCCGCGAAAACAACAGTGATATACCTCGGCAAGAATAAGAAGGGTCAGCATCAGCTGAGTCGGAAGGCGGTGCTCGAGGCACGCGGGGTAAAGCCCAGAGGTGGTGGCGGGGGCGGCGGGGGACGCGATTACGGCGGAAGGAGGATGGAGACCAGGCAACCGGCGGACGGTCCCGCCGCTGCGCCCGAAATTCAAATGAGCAAGGAGGAGATGGAGGTCATCGCTAATGCCATCGAGAAGGCTACGGAATAAAAGTAATACCAAAGAGTCAATACAACATTGTGACAAGGAAGACAGTCAAAGTTTCTCTCGTGCCAAACTGACTGCCTCATTAGACATTTACACCGGGGATTGTAGGGGGATGAGTGAGATCATTTGTATTATACTCCTACCAAATTGTTGAAGTAATAGGATGTCGCTCAGCAAAGATGTACGTATTCTGAAAACCTCCANTGTACGTATTCTGAAAACCTACGTCGTGGCGAATGAGAAATGTGAACACATTGCCGTAACAAGCGTAGGTTGCCACAACATGCAGTTATTTAATTACATACCTCCAGCAACCTGAATCGAGATTTCGTCCTTTGCCTTTGAGCCGTTCGTCGAAGACACTATAACTCTGCATAATCCCTCGTTAGTCGTAGTTGGCTCGTTATCCTCCGAAAGCCCAACGTCGATTCCCTTGAATAAATTGTGTGCCCACAAATCGAATTTAGGCTGATGAAGGTAAGAGAAAGAAAAGGTGAGTTGATGTACCAAGAGAATCTCCGTATAATGTGCAGTACAAAAAGGCGTCCGGTATAATCGGTCACCTGCAAATGCCAACGCGGAGGCCCGTCCCAGTTCTTCTTGTTGAACGCCCCATTCGAGCACACATCCTTCGCATCGAACTCGTGGTTGCCTAATTTGAAGATATCTCCTCTATTCGCGTAGACCATCTTAGGCAGGCAGCAGGGCTTCAATGCGAACAGTTTCACATTATCGTTGTTATTAAACATGTCGACGGCCTTAATGGAAAGAGTGCCGCATAGATGAACGGCCAAGACGATGATTGGCCCCGTTATTCTTCCGAAAATATGCTTTTTCATCTGTCTTGGGTTGCATGACTGCTTCAGGTCTTTCACAGAGCAGAGCAATCACGGAGTGACCTTTTTATTAATGACGCAGAAATCAAAGATAGAAATGATGTTCGAACTATCGAATTGAAACATTTACCTTGTTTGGATGTATGTAATGGAATCGGCCACGTTGAGAAATACGATTCCTCCGTCATAGGGTTCGTTCCATAAATATGATCCCAATTAATGTGGTGGGGTAACGGCTCCTTCGTCTCCTTGCTCGCGATGGCCCACGCCTTGTCGACCAAAACGAGCCGCTTCACTTTATCCTGTGGCAATAACTCCGAAAGGAACATACTGAGATATCCTTTCCCGCTGCACAAATCCACGATGGTGAATCGTTCGCATGCTTGACTCGATTCGACGACTAGCCTCACCGCCTCGATAATTGGCGCGGATTCCACCAGCTCCTTGATGACCCTATCCTTCTTGAATACGCGTTTCCACAATAGAGGGTTTCCTCTGTAACGCCTCCGCCACTTCACGATTGCCTTGATGGAATCGTCGTAGACCGATGAATACGTATCCCTTTCGGGACAATCGCACATTTCTCGCGTTAGCCAAGATGAGAAATCTTCGTCGGATAGGCCATAGTTGAGGTCGGGGAGAATTGACGCGCTTGACGCATCAAGAGCGGTCGCGGTTTGGCCAATTACAACTGCCACTGTGGTGATGGCTGGGCCAGCGAACGCGATGGCATCCGATGAAATGATTGTCATGAAGTACTATTGTAGAGATAGAGATTATTGTGTTGGTTGGGTGAGGCATACACGGTAAATAAGTTCTTATTATTTGTTCTAGGCTAGTGCATCCAGAACCTCCATGTGTATCCCAAAAAATGGGCGATAAGAGAAATTGGTCAACGCGCGCGACTGGTGTGGGTTCTGGAAAAAGCCACTTAACACATGTATTTGCGATGACCGGGGGAATTTCTCGCAGGTCAGCTCGGCGATCTGCACATCGTGGTTTGGTCTTCCCGCCAGGAAAATCTTTGGGAACTTTCCATCTTATCTCCCCAAGATCGTTATATGAAATAATATCTCCTCCGCTCTTCTTTAGATTGCTCGACAACGAGGGGGGGGGGGACGGAGCATCTGCGTGGGTCGACTGCGGAGGTGGTTGTATCAATCTGTCGTCGACGGGCAGCGCAGCGGCGGCAGCTCAAGGCGTTGGCAGCTGCAGCGCAGCGGAGGAGCGCAGTGGTGACCTCCCAGGGCAGCGGCAGCGCAGCTCGGCAGCGCAATGCGTTGGCAGCTTGGCAGCTGCATCGCAGCGGCGGAGCGCAGTGGTGACCTCACAGGGCAGCGGCAGCGCAGCTCGGCAGCGCAGGGCGTTGGCAGTGGCAGCGCAGCGGCGGTAGCACAGGGCGTTGGCAGAGCGCAGTGTTTTCTTCGCAGCTCAGCGGCAGCGCAGGGCTTTGGCAGCGCTGCTGCAGTGCAGCTCGGCAGCACAGGGCGTTGGCAGCGGCAGCGTGGCAGCTGCAGCGCAGCGGTGGAGCGCTGTGTTGTCTTCGCAGGGCAGCGGCAGCGCAGCTCGGCATCGCAGAGCGTTGGCAGTGGCAGTGCAGTGGCGGCAGCGCAGCGGCAGCAGCCAGCGCTGCAGCGTAGTGGAGTAGTGCAGTGGTGGCAATGCAGGGCGGCAGCAGCGCAGCTTGGCAGCACAATGTTTTGGCAGCGGCAGCATGGCAGCTGCAGCGCAGCAGCATTGACGCTAGGAGGAGGATGGCACTCGCTTGTCTGTTCTGTGGTGTGTTACCGTCGCTGGAAGGTTGGCCTGCTTCCAGTTTTTCACTGGCCAGTTGCAGAACACGTCCTGGGCGATCGTCGTCGTCCGCCGCCATCATCGTTGCCATCGTCGTCGTTGTCGTATCTCGTCGCGCCGCTGCCCATCGCGCCGTCGCCGTCGCCATCGTTGTCGTCATCGTCGTCGCCGCTATCGTTGTCGTAAATGTTGTCGTTGCCCGTCGCGCTGTCGCCATCATCGTTGACTTCGTTGCCCGTCGCGCTGTCGCCATCGACGTTGTTGTTGTCGTCGCCCGTCGCCATCGTCGTCGTCGTCGTATCCCGTCGCGCCGTTGCGACATCGCCCGTCGCGCCGTCGCCATCATCCTCATTGTTGACCGTTGCCATAGTCGTCGTCGTTCATCGTCGCCACATCGTCAACTTCGTTGCCTGTAGCGCCGTCGCCATTGTCGTCGTCGTCATCCGTCACCGTCGTCATCCGTCACCATCGTCGTCGTCGTCATATCCCTGTCGCGCCGTCGCCCGTTGCACCGTCGCCATCGTCGTCAATGTCGCCCGTCGCCATAGTCGTCGTCGTCGCCATCATCGTCAACTTCGTCGACCCTTGCGCTGTCGCCATCGTCGTCGTCACCCGTTGCCATCGTCGTCTTTGTTGTATCCTGTCGCGCCGTCACCCGTCGCGCCGTCGCCATCGTCGTCGTCGTTGCCCGTCGCCATAGTTGTCGTTGTCGCCATCATCGTCAACTTCGTCGCCCGCAGCGCCGTCGCCATCGTCTTCGTCATTGTCGTCGTCACCCGTCGCCATCGTCGTCGTCATCGTATCCCATCGCGCCGTCACACGTCGCGCCATCGCCATCAACCTTCGCCAGCCGCTGTCCTATCCATCACCTTCGCCGCTCCCGTCGATGGTTGGTTGTTGCGTTCTCCGCCCGCCCAGCAGCATACCAACTGAACCACCAAGCTGAAAACGTTTTCATGTTCTCACTTTTGGACTTATTTTGACTTACTTAGAGTAAGTACGCGCATTTTCTACCTGTAGGAACCTCGTAGACAAGTACCAGCCGGAATAAACCGGAATGTCTAAGTTAGTATTATAGCACATTCCGGTGCCTGTTCCGGTCTGTTCCGGTCACATTCCGTTCCGGCCGGTGCCTTTTGTCGGAATTCCGCCGGAATCCGCCGGAATTCCGTCGGAATGCACAACCTAGGGCGCAAGTACCGCCCACATCGTACTTGCCGGCGTTATCAGCCTCGCGCTCCCAATCAATCTACTGGTTAGGCTTAGGACTGGGGGGGGCGGTTTATTGGTTTGTTTTTGGTACATCTCTTTGGAAGATTTCTTCCCTTTTTTCCCCAGCAGTGCACAGTTGATTGTTGGATTCAGTTCTTTTGGGTCCTTTGCCTAGTCGTTTCTATGGGTCTCTTCGTCCATCTCCCATTGTTTTTCTGACTCCACTTTGGCTCCGCCACATGAAATCGTGGGGGGCTGTTGGTACCTAGCCGTAGATACCCTAGTACCTTACTATCTCCTCCACCTCCTCCTCTTACATATTATGGTATGGTACCTATGGTATCTTGTATTGTAGTTCAGGGTGAGGACTGGAGTCCTACAGCTCTCGGCTGACGCACAGGCGGGCTCAGAGGAGCTCAGACAGGCCGAACAATAACGGACACCCATCTCTGCATGAAATTACCACACTCACATACACACCACCCACGGGCGACGGAAAGGGAACGGGAAGACCCCGCCCATCCAGCCAACAAACTTTTGCTTTGCTCAGGTAGATACATGATTTGGAGGCGGCAGGAAAGGTTTGTAGATTAATGTGCGTCGATAGCCAGCCTGCATGTTCACCGTCGATATAACGTCGCATTATGATTCGGGCCACCTTGTCAGATCGTCGCTGTAAAGTGGCATCCTCCTGTTGCCGCTGGTTGGCAAACGTTGGTTGCGATCGTCAGTCAATGCGACGAGGACTGCCCATCGCATCGTCATCATCCATCAAATCGCACTCCTATCATCAGTCGCCATGCGGCAATAATGATGGAATGCCAAGCTATCATCAGAGGTCGTTTCCTCCATCGTTGAAGAGGACGATGAGCACCAGGCCATCGTATGCCGTTAGTGAGATCGGCGATGACGACGCAGGTGATGATCATGCCAACGAAGAAGAATCACTGCTAAATCTTCTCAACAGCAGCAAAATTTCGAATAGTCCCTCCTTATCTAACATCCAACGTAGAAGGCAATCAGATGGTAGTAGTGACGAGGAAGTATCATTGATTCAATTGATGAACAATGATCTTGGTAAATACTCTCGGCAATTTTCTAGTGATGACATCGAGGTACCGTTGCTTCAAAAAATGACATTGGATGTTGAGGAATGTCCCGAATCATCTTCTGAGGTTTTGCACAGTGGCGTCTGGGAGACCTATCGGTTACATCAGCAAAACGAAAAAGGAAAATCTGTCCTTGATTTCCTGAATATCCACACAAGTAATCACTCTCACTCACCCTCCATCGGCTTTAGTGGTCATCAAGAACAAGTTGTTGTAGAGGATAAGAATGAATCACTGCATGAGCTTCTGAGTGAGGAAACATCTGTAAAAAATAATGCGAAGTACAAAGATTTGTACCGTCTTCAACTGCAACTGGAGGCGGAGTCCACCGAAGAAGCAATCCGTAAACACTTGGAAGTTTGGAACTCGGCACGGGATCGTTCTGACCATGAAACTATCCCCGCGGTGAGGAGGGCGCTTGCTTCGTGGTTCGGGCCTCTGACTGAGGCGATTGAGCTTGAACAGTGGCTGTATCTTAATAATGATTACAAAACATGCACCTATAATCACCTCTCAGTTCATGGTGATAAGCCAACATCTATACCCGACTCTGATGATAAGCAAGATGAAACATCTGCACCTCCAAGGTCTGTCAAAGACCGGTCAGTATATGGACCACTGCTCTGCCTACTCCCTCCGAAAAAGATAGCAGTGCTACTGGCACACACGGCGTTGTCAATGTCACTTGCAGATAGGGATGGAGAATCCAAGGTGCTTTCGCTTGCTTTACAAATTGCGGAAGTCTTAGAGATGGAGGTGAATGTATCTCGAGCTCTACGGGTTCGGGCGAAAGAAAGGAAACGAAAAGTAAATAGCTCGAATATGGAGGAAGGTGACGATTTCAACCGGGGTAAGCAGGGGATGTCCCGTGCTCATATGGAATCGCATGAGATTGATGATCAGTCAGACCGCGACCCGATTGACAGATGGGCCTATTCTGCATCTCATTTGCAAAGATTTCTTGATGAAATATCAGGTGGGAGCTCAGCAGGTGAGCAGAACTCATTGAAAGGAGTAGGACGAGTTCGCCCTGTTATAGTTCGAAAGCGGTGCAAAGAAATGTTGCTCGCAGAAGGATTCGTTGCAGAAGGTATGGATGAAAAGGGGGGATACGAACTTTCGTCTTTGGATGCCTTTGTTGAATGGGACCCAGTGAAAAAGGTCAAACTGGGTGCAGCGTTGCTCCGGCTGCTTTTAGATCACACTACACACTCGAAGTCCTTACGCGCGGGTCTTGGATGTGCGACACCCGAGCCTGCCTTTCAATATCTGAGAAAAAAGAATAGTAATGGGAAGACCCATGGATGCATATCCATCCATCCTGATTTGTTTAGGATTGCGGTTGAAAAGGAGTTGTCTCTTACATCCCTACAGATACCTCTATCTACTCGCAATGATCGTGTTCAGCCGATGGTGGTGCCACCGAAAGAGTGGACAGATATCAATAACGGAGGATATGAAACAATTAAGGTTCCTTTCATGAGAACAAGGCACTGCAAGACGCAAAAGGTGAGTTCGTTACATATTGTTTCGTTATCAGGGGTTTCTGAAAAGTTTCTCTAATCAACAACGATCAAATCCTGAAAGGAGTCACTTTACAGGGCTGACTTATCGAAGGTTATGGAAGGTCTGAACGTATTGGGAAATATACCATGGAAAATCAATCACTTGGTATTGGACACAGCATGGAAGTGCTGGGAAAATGGAGTCGTTCTGGGTGACATCCCTTCCAAAGTCGATTATGAAATCCCCCCACTGCCGATGTCTAATGATTATATCGACTACAAGACACTCGGCGATTTCGAGAAGAAAATTCAGCTGGAATCATATCGCAAATATAGAGAAGCGCTCACAAAACACAACCGATTCAAGCAAAAGAATATGGATTTACACTCGTTGCGATGCTCTGCAATGCTCAAACTCAACCAGGCGAACAAGTATAAGGACTTCAACGAGATATTTTTCCCCTACAATGTTGACTTTCGTGGTCGGGCGTATCCTGTGCCTCCACATCTTTCCATTGTTGGATCGGATCTATGCCGGGCACTTCTGATGTTTGCGAATCCAAAGCCGTTAAGAAAAAACGGGCTATATTGGTTGAAGGTGCATCTCGCGAACTTGGCTGGGTGAGTACAATTTCATTGCGACTCATTTTGTGTCGTCTTTGTTTTGATTCTCACGGTAGTATTTTTGTCGTGAGTAACAGAGCTGACAAGATGTCATTTGACGGGCGGGCACAGTTTGCGGACACGAATATGGATAACATACGCGCCACGGTGAACGATCCATTTGGTGAAAATGACTGGTGGAGGAAGTTTGATGATCCGTTTCAAGGTCTTGCCACATGTCATGAGATCGTTCGAGCAATTGACTCGGGCGATCCCGAAAACTACATGTGTTCGCTTCCTGTTCATATGGATGGCTCGTGCAATGGATTGCAACATTACGCGGCTCTTGGGAGGGATAGGAGTGGCGGAAAGTCGGTAAACCTCTGTGTTGCTGACAAACCCCAGGATGTGTACATCGGTGTGATGCATGAAGTAATTAGACGCGTTGCGACTGATGCGAATGAGATGATTTCGTTTGATGAAAGTAAAAGTGATCTCACAAACGAAGAGAAAAATTTGCTCAAGAGAGTGAAGTCCGCTCGACTGGTGAATGGCTTGATCGATAGAGGTGTGGTGAAACGAACTGTGATGACGTCTGTTTATGGTGTGACTTACATTGGTGCAAAAAACCAAATTAGCGAGAAGATTGAGGAGAAACTAGAAGCAAAGGGCTATGACATTGACGAAAAAGAGCCTGAGATTCATATGGCATGTGGTTACCTTGCATCGCTGACGATGGAAGTTATGGGACAACAATTTAAAGGGGCACGTCAAACCATGAATTGGCTTACAGAGTGTGCGCGTTTGATAGCTTCTCAAGGGCAACCTGTTGCATTTGTTTCTCCTATTGGCGTTCCTGTCGTCCAGGTTAGTTTTTCTGTCCACGATTAGTTTTGGAGTGGAATGGTTCTGAGGCAGATGCTTGTTTTGCGCGATAGGTTTCGGATTGGGACGGTGTTGTTGGGGGGGAGGCTTTCAGTACTTGTACCCTCGACGCCAAATTCTCATCCCTTGCTTTTTTCCCTCCCTCCAGCCTTACAGACAAAGACGCGCGTTCGCGGTTGTAACTCTCCTTCAAAATATTATGCTGACAAATGATTCTGACTTGCTGCCTCTGCACCGCCAGCGCCAGGTTTCTGCGTTCCCACCAAACTATGTCCATTCTCTTGACTCATCACACATGATTCTTACAGTGAGTGGACGTATGAGCCCTTTGAGTCATCAATGCATGAAATCTAATTTAATTCTGCTTTTCTTCACAGGCCGTGGAGATGCAGAAGCGAGGTCTTCACTTCTCAGCAGTCCACGATTCATATTGGACTCATCCATGCGATATTGAGGAGATGAATGTTGTTCTCCGGGAATCATTTATAGACTTATACAATCGTCCTCTCCTTGAGGAGCTGAAAAATAGTTGGGCAGTTCGTTACCCCTCAATAACGTTCCCCGATATTCCAGCCCCAGGGGAGTTGGACCTCAATGATGTGAGGTCCGCTCCGTATTTCTTTCAGTGATTGTATCCCCTGTGTTTGACGCTTCCACCTGCGGTGTTCGATGGAATGACGAGGGGCCTCATCTTGGGACTCTAAACTAAAATGGAAATGATCCATAATTATTTTATATGTCATGATTTTTTTAGCTTGAAAGAAATGTTGCTCACGCGGCAGCTGCTATGAACAGACTTGGCAACTCCGACTATCTGCTTCGTCTTAAATCAGCTGTTTGCAAATTTTTTGAATGTTTCCTCTTCAAGAAGGTCGATATTTTTTCCACTTTCCCCAAGTATGAAGGTAAATAAAGATGCTACTATGATAGATTGATGTTTTACATTGATTTGTTCATGCTTGAACTTCCTTGCTGTGAACTAGCTGTTATTTCTGCCAACTTGACCATTTACATCCCGACAGAGGACAAACCTATTCCGCCTGCTCATTGTTGCTGCAGTTTAGACCCCCTCTCTCCGAACGGCATATGCAGACTGGAACGCGTTGGCACTTGCATTTCCTGCCGGACCTGAATCTCCGCATCATAGCGGAGTTTCCCTTTATAGGCCGAATCTGCATCCAGGGCATCTCAAAATATACACAGCATCAGGGTTGTAACAGCAAGTCCGCTCTTTAGGTAGCATGGTTTGACGCCATCGTTGGCCGACTGGATCCATTCGTTGAGGTACTTTTCATTCTCAAATACATTTGTATTTTCATTTGGGGCCTCGACATTTTCTTGTTGATTTTCTTCGTCAAGAGTTGAGCCTACGTCCGTCAAATTTGCAATTTCTGACTCAGGATAGAATTCGTCAGTAGCAGAAAAAGAGCCAGTGGTGTTGAAAGATGCGTCATTGTCTGAAGCAGAAAAAGAGTTTGTGATATTGAAAGGTGATGCTTGTGTTATCGTTGGCAGAGTTGGCTTGGCTAGGGGTGGCAATGTAGGCAAACCGAAGCCAGGGTTCATAACGGGAGAATCAGTTGGATGTGCAGGGGTCTGCGTAAACTTTGTTCCAGGTGGAGGTGGGGGGCATGTGTCACTCCACGTAGTGTACATGTTGCTGCAAAAAAAAGGAGAGAATTTATTGATGTGCAATGTTAAAAAGTACCATCGTACACGCCATCTTCGCATTATTCACAGTAGAAACGTACCAATAGATAAAGCCAGGACCACATGATCCATATCTCGAGCGACAGTGAGTAGTCACCGGACAAGGTTCGCCTGTGCAACCGTCCTCAACTGCTTCCACTGCCGAGTCGGCAAGTAGTGAATCATCTTTTACATTGTTCTCAAGAGAAATAGAAGGTGAAGTTGTTACAGGAGAGATAGAAGGAGTTGTTATTGAGTATGTATTGGCCCAAAAATCATCAGACGACGCTTCTATGGACGAAATCGGCGACGAAGGTCCATCTGTGTCAATCGTGGCTAATGGTGGAGAACTGGGACTATCTGATGTAGGGTTGCGTGTTGAAAGGTTATTTGTAGGTGTGACTGTTGTATCTAGTGCTGTAGGCCTGCTTGATATGACTGATGTGTCTATTGCTTGCATCGTCGAATCATATGTAATATGAGGATTTGTTACTGTAGGCTCTCCCTTACCACCAACAGGTTTCTTACCACCCTCAGGTTTGCTAAATGGAAGATTATCCAATCCTGGTGCAGAAACTGTTGGTGTAAATGTAACTGCTGTATTGGTACTGGGAATAGTGGTAGGTGATTCTTTTTGAGGGGGTGGGGAAGGGTGTGAAGACGGCTCTGGATCTGGACAATCCTTAGTCCAAATCGCAGATTCGTCGCAGTAAGTTTCACTGGGACCACAGAATCCGTACTGGCTGCGACAGTGGCCAGCTTCCAAACAAGGCAAGCCACCACACGGCCCAAGTGTGGGGAGTAGAGTAGTGGGAAGTAACGTTTCATTAGACGTTCCTGGCGCTGGCGTGGGAAATAGCGTTTCCGCAGACGTTCCTCGCGCCGGAGACGTTGTGGGAAGGAGTGATACATCAGTCGTTCCCATAGGGGCAACACTCGACATCTCTGTGGAAGTCGGTTGAGTGACTGCAGGCCGTGATGCAGGTAGTGGCGGTGAACTTAGCGGAAGTTCGGTGGCTGTATCTTCGTCAGATGTTTCGTCTTTTTTCATGCTGCATGCCGACACGCTGACACACTGCTCAACCTCATCACAGAACCAATCGTCTGCAACATTTATTTGTTGGTTAAAGCAATCGACGAACATATCACATTTATCGCTTGAGACTTCATAGCCCTGTTCTAACAAAGCCTTCGCCACACATCGGTATGCCAAGTCTCCCGATTCTCCATCTGCACCACTGCTGATTGTTACGCCACTCGATGTGTCGTCCTCAGCGGCCTCGGATGGACTGGCTGTTGGTTGCTCACTCTCACCGCATCCTCCAAAAGGCGTTGTTTCGGACTCGTAAAACGCCGCACCTTCCTTCAAACTTTCACCATCCCATGAGACTTTGTAGCTTCCACTTCCATCCGTACAACAAAGTCCGTCCCCGCCAGTATCTTTGTACAAGAGGTAGAAATCAACAGTGCGTCTCAAAAATCAGAATTGATGAGATAACAAATCAGGCTTGGCAACAAAGATCTCACCGCTGATTGTGAACTCGTAGCATCCCATTTTGCTCTTTAAACACTCATTGTATACCACTGGCTCTCCTGGTACTAGATTGTCATTGTCGCCCTCCGCAATAGTTTCATTCATGTCTATGTTTTTCACAAACCAAGAAGTTTCCTTGGGCCAGTTATCTGCCACTATAGTGAGTGTGAATGGCACACATTCATCGCTACCTCCCCCCGCTGTGACATTTGTGCCATTAGTGAGTCCGAATTCCTCCGGGTAGCCTAATTCTTCCTCACATGGCGTAAGGCTAAAACATTCCTCATCGAAAGGGCACTCTGTGGACTAACTATGTAGGAAAGGTAGCGGTGTGAGAAGAAAAAAAAACAGCACTTCGGACGAGCAAGACGGACAAACCACTCAGACTAGTTTCACACACCTCTCCCGTAGGGCATCTCCGCTTACAGTTTGTGATGGCATCGTTCCAGTCTATGCCACAAAAAAAACTAGCCATGAGAGATGGCATTGGTGCGTACGTCTGAAAACAAAAGTTAGAATAAACAATTTCAGGAAGGCAAAATAAAAAGAACGAACGAGTAAGAGCTCGTACCGGTCCCGGAGTAGGAGTTAGTGTCGGACTTTTACTCGGTTCCGGTAGTGATGGCGCAGCCGTTGGAGGCATGGACAAAGAAGCGGTGACAGTAGGAGGCATTGTGAAGGTAGGGCTCAATGTTGGAGCCAGGGTTCTGCGAGTAAAGAAGAAGAATGTGAATATGAATCTATACTTATATCCGAGTTAGTAATGCTCAAACCCACCCGGTGCTAAATGGAATGACTCACGTTGGGCGATGTGTCGGCGGAGGTGTTGGGCTGTGCGTTCGAGACTCGCATTTTGTACCGAAAAAACATACTACAAAGCAAGGACGAACAGATGAGCTCAACGAAGCGTGAAATTTGATATCCCCCCCCCCCCCAACAACAGCATCTTGCCAGGACTTACTTTGACTCATGGGGCATTCAGTTGCAGTGGGACAGTGTTGTTTGCAAATGGTATTGGCATCGTCAAGACTGATTCCACAAAACCAATGATCTATTGTTTGAGAGCGGATGAAGACAAATGAGAAGAAGGAAATCAGATTGCTCGAGTAAAATACACCTTTCACGGAACCAACACAAAGATTCAAGAAAATACCTGTCGGGTCGTCGCTGGGATATGGAAGTGGGTCAGGGGGGCCTATTGGCTCCTCCGTCGGTATCATTGTGGGAGATGGTATTACAGGAGCGAGCGTAGTACCAGGAGTGATCGTTGGCGAAACACTCTTTGGAGAGATTGACGGTGGAGATGGTAGGACTATATTCCTCGCATCGCATGCAAATCTACCGATTGATACGATGGAAAATGTTGTGAACGGGGGTGTCAGACAACACTACTGTATGCATGGATGTAGCATCTGAATAAAACAAAAAATCATGCCAAAGAATCGGCGTTATTCACTCACATATCATGGTAGCAGATGTGACCCTGAGGGCATTCATTGGACGTACCACCAGGACAATGTACCCCACACTTACTGATCGCATCATCCATACCCACCCCACACCAATAATGGTCGGTTATGTTGTCGCTTTTACCGGCAAATGACGGCCGACTAGTCCCTCCCGGACTAGGCTTCGGCGGCCCTCCCGGGACGAATCCTTCTCCGTGCCCAAGCTTCGCGTCGCATGGGGAGTTGGCGAAGCACTTCACGCCCTCCTCGTGGCCATCGCATTCCTCGCTACGGCCGTTCGGGCAGTATTGACGCACCTCGCAGTCGGCGTCGTCCCACTTCCAGCCGCAAAAGTATTTGTCCTCCGGTCCATTTGTGAATGCATTCGCAAAGTCGCACGTACCAAATAAGAGGACACACAATACTATGTGTATTAACACCGTTGCGATGGGCATACCCATTCTAGGCTCAGTTCCGGTCGTGCAATATATTGCGCGATACATCATTATCGATGCTGAGGACATGGTACTTTGCGACAACTACGGCGCTGAAAGTCCAGAGCGCGCAACGAGCAATGCACGAGCCTCTACGAACGGATGGATTACACCGTCATTGATATTATTCTCGGCCTCATTATCATGACTACTCGGGTGTGTTTTGAATGGGGATCAGCCCGGCCGCCCTGCCACTACAACATACAATACGGCCTACAGCCGGCCCGCTATCTAGGTAGAGATACGACCATCCCAGCGAGCACTCATAACATCAATCACACCCTACAATAGAGAAAAATAATACTCTAATGTCTAACGCCCACGCACTTATCGTATCGTACCAAAACTACGTATGGTACTGTTGAGACTCTCTCTTTGAATCTATCCGGGACTTCCTGTCTTTCGCGACTTTCCGTCTTGCTGTTCGCACAATTCTTTCGAGGGCGCGGTCAGCACGAGTCAAGCACAAACGAGCATGAGCCGAGAAGGAGGCCAAGTAGTGGCAAAGACCAATGATGAGAGGTTCGACAGAATTACAGAAGATGATGTTGACAATGATGTGATAATACCACGAAGCAGCAAAGTCGCCGGAAAAAAAGCACAATTAATAGGCAACCAACCACGCAAAATGTTGTCTCCAAACATGATGAACATGTTCCATTTCGGGGGCAAAAAGATCGAGCACCCCGAGGCGCAACATAGCAATCATATAAGTAAAAATGTTGAGGCTACGCACAAGGAGTTCGCGGAGTTTCAGAAGAATTTGAATAACCTCGTCATGCTGTACAGAACTCGTCATCAGTTGATGGATGCGTTGAATGAGAATGGGCTCTACGTGAGTTAATTCAGATGTAGGTGCACATTCTTCCTCCATCGCTAGATCTCACACATGATTATGGTTTCTGCTCCTTAGACTGCCAAGTGTTACTATGAGATGCTCGATGACTCTCCTCTGTCGCAAGTACTTGCTCCTCGGGACAAATTCGAAGCCGGTAGTCTAGAGAGAGTTGAATCCGTGTTCCCCTCTCTTCTTGTGAATGAGGAAAAATCCGTTTTCCCCTGTGAGGAAAAACAAGTTTTCCCCTCTGCTCCTTCGTCGCCCTCCTTTGAGGAGTGTGAATTCGTAGCGAAAAATACCATTGTTCAAAATGAGCCGGAGGGATTGAAATCTTCCACTCAGATGTCGGTATATTCATCGGGGCGTGCGCCGGGTAGAGTGGGTATTGATCCGCCTCCCGATGAAGAAATTCCGGAAGACTCGGTCGAGATTCCCTATGATTTTCCGCGTAGAGATCCATCCGTTGATGAAATTGCACGATATTCGGACAATGCGGTGGGCGGTTGCGTAAATGTTGTCATCGTCGACGACGACGACGATAGTTTCACGGGCGACAAAAAGTATGAAGGGGATGAATTAATGCCGCGGAGTGAAACGAAAAACGACAAGCGATCGGACAAGACCGTGGCAGATGAGGCATTCTACGTGGTCAAGGATCTTAAGACAGGGGCTGAACACGTGGTGGAGGGAGCAATCTACGGCGATGAAGACGTCATGACTACTGGCGATGGTGGAGCGGAGCAAGAAAGTACTTCTTTCCCTGTCAATTCGGCTGATGTGCCAGATCTTGAAGTATTGAATAGTAATAGTGATGAGATCAATCAGAAGAATGAATATTTGAACATCGATACTAACGGAGATCTGGTTGTGTTAAAGTCGCCACCGCCGAAGCCTCAGCCATCATCTCAATCCAAAATTTTGACGGCATATTCGTCGTATCATGATGTCCACAAGGATTTATTCAAGGATACCAAGACCAAGTTGGATGAACATTCTCACATAGTTAATTATGTTGAAGATTGGGACCAAATCGTTGATAAGTGCGTGGAGTCAAGATACGTTGAATATTCAAAGATTCGAAGCGGCCTTTGTCACTACGAGAAGAAAGTAGACTCAATGCTGGCGGATATCGAGAAATTGAAGCAGAAGAACAGGCCAGTTAGTGCAAAACAAATCGAAAAGTTGGAAAGGAATCAAATGAAGTTGGAGGGGACACGCAAGACCCATGACAAGAACGGCGAATCGTTACTTATGTTTTTGGACGAAGTGGTCCGGCGTGCATGGCGAGATGCCCTTCCCTTGCTGAGAAAGTCTATCAAGTTTGAGGTTGCATTCGCGGCTGTCAATCAGGAACACTCAATGAAATTGGGTGCGCCGTTGAAACTGTTGGAAATCATTGGCACCAGAGATTCAGCCAAAACGGAGGGACGATTGGCGACGTTTGAGAACTGTAACGTTGAAGATATTTACACGGGGGTGAAGGGTGTTCATTCTGAGTGATTACTTTCAATGTGTATGATTTATACACGATAATGGTGATGTTTGATGCAAAACTAATACATAGTAGTTCTCACTTTTAGTCTAGTGATGAGCTCATAGCTATTGACGCGTAAGAGGACATTCATATACGAAAACCAATCGCGAAGAAGGCATAAAAAACCGCCATTCGATTGTAATCGTTTATTCCGTTCGCTCTCGAACACCCTCCACGAAGCATATCGTCCGGCGACGACAAGGTTGTTTGCAGGCGAGCCCAACGCCATGTCTACATGCCTCAAACAATCATTCATCTTAAATATGAGTAGCATCTGTCTCGGGACGATATCAAGCATGGCTACAATCTCCTTGAGATATCTCTGAGCGTACCCTTGAATTACAAGTTTGTCTCCGCCTCCATTGCCGACAGGCGTCACATCTAGAGACCGTGTCCGCGACCTTTCGACGACCTCATCAAACGGCCGCGAAGTCAGCATTGCTGCCAATAGGGGATACTATTGTACACACAATGCAAAATGTATAAGTCTCCCATCCATGCTTGATCAAAGACAAGAGTCGCCCATATATTTCCTACCACTCACCATTTTGTCAACGCCCATCTGCTCGCATGCGGACTTAATCTCTGGAATGTTCGCCATGACTATTCCTTTCCATAGACGAGCGTACGACTCTTGGAAGTCCGCGTCCAGCTTCTTGTAAAGTCCGTGGTCAACCAATACTATCTGGGGCTTACCCTTCTTCAGCGGATGTTCTCGCAGGAGGACATTGGCCTCGTGCGGGTCGCAGTGAACGAAACCAGTCTCGAAGATTTGGGCATTAAAGACCGAAGAAATGAGCTTCGCCACCTCTCTGAAGTCAAGGAGAAAAAGTGAGAAACATCGTCGATCCTGCGTGCATATTTTTGACACTGTGGCGAGACGGGATCACGCGCCAAGACGACAATCTCACCTCCTAGAGATTCCAAAACTATCTATACTTTCGACGTCGGTCGCCCGAAAACCTTCCTCGAATTGCATCGTGAGGACCCTCTCGTTCGTGAATTCCCAGAACACGTTCGGCACGATGCAGTCCAATCCTGTCCGTTCGAGGTGGGCCGCGGCGGTCTCGGCGTTCTCGCCCTCGTTATTGAAATCCAATTCTTTCGGAAGCTTCGGGGGGGGGGGGGGGGGGGGGGGGGGGGCCATCCTCCTCCCCCTCCTCCCNGGGGGGGGGGGGGGGGGGGGGGGGGGGGGGGGGGGGGGGGGGGGGGGGAGGGGGGCATCACATCGCAGATAAACAAGAACGAGTCGATTGGAGAGGGTAAGAAATGAAAATGAAACAGGTCCAACGTCGGTCGTTCGCCGAACCAGCCTCACGTCGTGTCGTTCCCCGGTCCGTACCTGAGGCGTCAGCTCCTCGCAGATCCAGCCGAAATTGAAATCGTCGAAGAGCCTCTCCGCCACGCCGACCACCGTCGCCATCGCGAGGAGGTCCCCCCGACTCGTCTCCCTGAGCCCACGGTGCTGCACCTTGATCGCGAGCCTATTCCCCGTCTCCCGGCACGTTGCCTCGTGGACCTGCGCAAGGCTCGCGCTCGCGAACGGCTCCCTCGAGAAGTTCGCGAACAGCTCGTCCGGATCCGACCCGAGTTCCTCGATGACCACGCGACGGACGTCGTCGTACGACGATACGGGCGCGTCGTCGAACAGCGACGAGAGCGCATCCACGTACTCGGCCGGTAGGAGAAGGTCGAGGTTGGCGAGGTGCTGCCCGACCTTGACGTATACGCCGCCGTTGGCGCGGCAGAGATCGAGGAGGCGGCGGGCGTTCCTCGCATGCAAGCCCCCTCCGATGATCCCCCCGTCCCCATCTCCCCCCCCCGCGGCGGAGAGGAGGGAGGACAATTCCTCCCGGGCATCGGCGAGGTCCCCCGCGATCGAAAGCATGGCCTCCTTCTCGCGCCGCTTCGTCACCGGCGACCGTTCGTTCGGACGATCGGCCGCGTCTTCTTCGACTCCGTCGTCGGTCCGTCGCTCGACACCCCCCCCTCGCGAGGGGGGGGTGTTGGACTCGGCGTACGTCCTCTGCGCCCCGTCGAGATCCCGCTCCAGCCGTTCTATCGTCCCCTCCAGCTCGATCGCGATGCGCCTCCTATCCCCCTCCTCCTCCTCCTCCCCATCCCCCCCGACATTGGACCCTAGCGCCCGAGCGATCGCCGCCGGCACGATGGGGTGACGCCTCAGCGCGAGGTCCAGCCGGTAGTCGGCGGCCATGACGGCCGCCGTCCCGACCAGACGCGCCGCGCGCAGGAGGGCCTCCGCCGCGGGAACGATCAGGGACCGGCGAACCTCGAGGTCGTCGAGGAGGTCGCGGAGGGGGGAGGAGGGCGATGACGGAGACGACGACGACGACGACGAAGACGATGCGAACGCCGCGAACGACGTCGTCGTGGTCGTCGTCGAGGAAGTCGCCAACGCCGTCGCCGTCGAGGAAGTCGCCGGCGCCGCCGTCGTCGTCGACCCGCCCGCTCGGTCCCGATCAACCCGCGCCGGGAGGAGGACGAGGCACCCGGCGGCGCCTACCCCCCCCGCGGCGCACGTCGCCGCGACTAGGAGCCCGGGGGAGGATCGGCTCGCGATCATCGCGGCGGCGCGGTACATGGTGTAAGAGTTGTTATGGGGGCGAAATATGACTTCTATCAAGAGAATGTAAGTTTGCACTTCTGTGTCATTGTTTCGTGTTTTTTCTTCGTGCGGACAACAAGGGGCCGCGCCCAATCGCTCGGGCGTTTGTTTGGTGGGACTATTAGTTCCCGCCAAAAAAAGGGAAACGGCAAGAAAAAACAAATAATATCGGTGCGCCTCCAAAATATTCATCAAGGCAACGCGCGCGGGGGAAAGCATCCCGAAATATACCCCGCCTTATCCGCATTAATAGTACCATCCATCGCCATGGCGAACAACGCGGGTAGACAGGGTGGGGGAGGTGCCGCCGGCGGCGGGGGGGGTGGCGGCAACGCCCAGAACGAGCACGTCGAATTCACCGTCAAGGCCGAGGAGGACCTGTACCTCACGGGGTCCGAGACGACCATCCGCCGCGTGACCGCCGACACGAATTACTCCTGCCTCATGCTCAAGACCCAGCGCTTCTCATCTCTCTTCCGCCATTACGCCAAGTACCACGGGTTGCGGAAGGACGACCTCGAGTACTACTTCGTCCACCCCCTCGAGAACGAGGACACGCCCGAGAGCGTCCAGCTGCAGCGGGGGGATATCATCATGGTGAGGAAGAGGCGGAAGGCCGAGCCGCCGGAGCCGGCGGCAGACGACACGGAATTCTTCAAGGACATGCGGGAGCTCCTCGACGACGAGGAGCACATGGACGCGGTGTTCCTCGTCCATCGCATGCCGCCGAAGGTGGCGGCCGCGGGGGGAGGAGGGGGGGGGGGGAAGACGACCAAGACCACTGCTACCACCACGACGACTGCCGGGGGCAAGCGCAAGAAGGACGCCATGATGACGACGAACGCGTCCGGTCCCCCCCATCCCTCGGTCAAGACCGAATTCTCCTCCTCCGACGACGACGCGGACGCCGCCTCCTCCTCCTCGTCCTCCTCCGACGCCGACCTGGTCGAGATACGCGCACACAAGTGCGTACTCACCGCGCGCGCCGACTACTTCAAGGCCCTCTTCCGCAGGGCCGCGGGGGAGGACTCGTCCGGTCGGCGCGTCGGGACCTTCCGCGAGTCTACCGGGTGCGCCGTGCGCGTCGAACCCATCTTCTCACCCAAGATCGTACGGTTGATGCTCGAATTCCTGTACACGAACCGCATCGAGTGCGTGGGGGCGTCGACGCCCAAGCTCGCGGGGCCGACGGGGCACGCGGTCACGACCGACGAGCTATTGAGCCTGCTCCACCTCGCGGACATGTGGCAGCTGCGCGACCTGAAAAGGCTCGTCGAGCACGAGCTAATCCGCGGTCACATGAAGATCAACACCGTCGCGAGGATGTACTGCGCCACGGACGACCTGCACGCCAAGAGGCTGTCGAAGAGCTGCCTCGAATTCATAATGGACAATTACCGCGAGGTCACGGGAAGCGTGGCGTTCCAGGAGGAGATGAAGCACCATCCGAACCTGTGCATCCCGGTGCTGAAGGCCGCGGCCGACCTGATCCCGGAGCCGGCGGCGAAGAAGCAGAGGACGGGCGGCGCTGGCGACCTGGGGGGGGGCAAGCCGGACATGCCGGGTAGTAGCGGCGCTGCGAACGGGGGGGGGATGGCGTCGTCGCCGGTGCCGGATTCCGATATTTAGAAGAGAAATGATGTTTGAGTCGCGCACTATTGTTTTCCTATATGGGATGCGTGTCGGGTGGGTTTTGGGATTTGCGGGGGGGGGGAGGGGGGTAATAACATTATTCCTCCGGGTTGTTGGGATCAATTCAGTATGATAATTTGTGTCTCGTCCGAGACGTCTTACGAAAGAATTGGATCAGAAATATTTCACTGACTAATTTCAGGCATTTTGCTTGGTGCTATTTCTTTTGGTAAAACAAATAGTAGGGTAGTCTTCTCATTGCTGCACCAGACTACGATAGTTCAAAACTTGGGATGAAGCTCTCGTAACTTTTTTTTTTTAATTTTGGGGTTGCAAGGTTTCGTCCTTGATGCAAAAGGGTGCATCTAAGTATTCCCCGACCAGTCCAAGAGGGTTTGGACTGATAGAATATTGGTTGGAAGGCACCCACAGGTTCATTCCCCCTACCCCTCTGGCAAGATGGCTGCCTCTAAGTTGGGACTCTTCTTGGTACCCTTCATACGGTACAGTAGATTTTAATGGGTTATGAGGACAAAATCTGCCATTCGTAATGCATAGTGACCATGTCAGTGCTGAAACAAAGATAATACTGCCATAATAGCACCAATGAAGAGGCATAAAAAAACCATGCACCCATTCCCATTGATGTCATTAGTTTAATCAATTGGCCGTCACTACCCCCTTTCATGTTTGACTAACTTTTGAGTTTGCATTTGTCGTCTGCCACTGTCACAATGGTTATTCCCACCGCCATGGCCATCCAGTACTAGTACCCTCGTCCACCGCCGCCACAGATGTTGTCACATAGTCATCGTTGTAGTCGTCGTCATAGTCCTCATCGTTTCTATCGTCATTGTTGTCGTCATCATCATTGTTCTCATCATCATTGTCGTCATCATCATCGTCATCGTCATCGTCATCGTCATCG
>JALLOS010000091.1:0-17898 GCA_036939435.1 Stephanodiscus minutulus
TCATCATCGTGTTCTGCATTCTCCTTCCACTGCCGTCGCCAGCCGTCGCCATCAACGAGGAGCTCAAGATGCCGCCTGAAATGATGGTGATGTTGGCGAATGAGGGAGATGGAGTGATGGAGTGATAGATACTACAACAATTTAGCAGTCATAGTCAGCACGGATCGTTCAGTCTATATTATCTGCATCGGGATCATCGCCTTGAGATGAAAGGATACACTTTGAGATACCGTCGGACGATGAGGGATGAGATCGGGACAAGAGGACAAAACTGATCTACAAGCACTAATCAATGCGTTTCAAATAGATGCCTCGAACAATGACATAAACTAAAAACCATAATTAGGAGCCTGGCGTGGGTGCAACTCCATTGGTTTTGATGCAGCTGTATTCTCTCAAGAAGAAGCGATGGTTTTTTAGATCGAATGCCTTGCCACGAGGCGGATCGTGGCCATTGACGAAGCCAATCAGACTCAAGGAATTGAATACCCAAATGCTTCCCTCGCGGCCGCCGGAGCCGCTGTCGTTCCAGACGCTCTTGACATTTTTGCTCTCCGTGCACCAATGTTTGCAGACGCATCTCATCATGCGAACGTCGGGGGGCTTATCCGTTTTTGTTCCGATGCAACCCAACGCCACGAAGTCATCGCTGGGCGGCACTGGCTCCCACGCATAGAAGGGGTTGGCTCCTTGCGTTATGCTCCAGACGAGGCGGTAACGCGCCGGGCGAGGGAGGTATCGATCGAGGACGAACGGCATCCAGCTGCTCCCTCCCACCCAGCTCCCAGTCGTGTCCGTAAGCTCCAAAGTCAATCTAGGAATGCCATCCCTATTGGGGTTGTCGAATCCGTTACCCGCGTAATGGCCCAAATACACATAAGCTCGGTTACTCTTGAAAGTGGATTTATGATCGACAGGTTCCCACACGCTGCCTTTCACACGACTCATACTTCCCTGGCTTTTCCAGATTTGGGTGAACTTTCCAACTATCTTCACCTTGATTTTAATTCCTGCAAGGACTGGGGCAGGAATGGCAAGCTTGTGCTGAAGACCAACATCTTTTGGTGGCGGTGGCGGGAGAGGGACTCTATTGTAAGTTGCGAGATTGGCCTCGCCTTCTGTCTCTTCCCAGCCCACAGCCAGTTTGAATTCTTCTAAGTTAATGAATCCATCTTTGTCCTTGTCAAGCTCCCTCATGAATTGCCTAAGCAGCATAATATCAAGTTTCAGACCCAGCCAATCCAAACCAGCTTGAAGCTCACTGCCAGATAGCATACCATCACGGTTTTGATCGAAGGCGGCAAATGCATCACGTGCATACATGCCTCGAGACTTGAGAAGTGCTGTGATCCTGCCCACTGCAATTCGGTACTGCAGCACGTTTTGTTCATCTTGCACGGAAAACACTTTTTTCAGAGGAGTCCCGTTTGGATCTGTCTGTTTCCTCCTGCGGTTGCTCCTTACTTCCATGAAGAAGTTGCGCCTCTCATCAGGAACTTCATCTTGCAATGCTCGTAGCAGCACATTGACTTCCTTCGGGGCGAAGTTCACAGCACTATCAATGAAGCGATAGCAAGCCTGAGCAGTGGTGTATTGGTATGGATTGGCCTCCTCAAAGCCAGCACTGGTGTCAAGGAGCGTTCTCTCCGTACGCAATGAAACCTGCAATAATAAGTGGGTGTGATCATATTGTGTCAATGTGAGTTCAAACGAGAAAACTAATAAAGCCTCAGACGCTGGATCGGATTGGACTCACCACCGCATCAGTGCCAGAAATGATAGGAACCTTGTATTGCCCATGAATAGCTAAACGCATACACTGCGCCTCTGCTAAAGACAGTGCAACATAATAACGACCAGCCTGAATTTTGTACTGCACTTTCTGACTAAGCATTTGCTTCAGCTCGTCAAAAGATACCGTGCCATTTGGGTCGAGGTTGATGCCAGCCAAGAATTTCTCCTTCTCCTTTTCATCATCACCAATTACATCAACCGCGCTCAGAACCTCTTTCATTTCAGATACTTTGATGCGCTCCATCATCTTTCCATCCGACGTCGAGAAAGCACGTTGGAGGATTCTCTCCTGTGCCAGCGAAAAGGATTTACCCGATGCCGCAACTTCAGTCAAACTTGTCTTCTGTAATTATTTATTCAAGTTGATGTAAGGATGCATACATAAAATGAGAGAAACACCAAATATTTGTCCAGTTGGACAGGAAAGATATGCAAGGAACTCACCGACGGACAGAATTCCATGATGACAATGACATTCTTCAGCCGACGGTGAGTCTTGAGACCCCATCCTTTCTCGTAATAGTTGTTGGACATGTAGAGGTACTCCGGAAACTTCAAGGACGATGCCTTAGCAAATAAGCTGTTCTTAACGGAGAATTCGGAGGATGGGAAGAAAAACTGTTCCCACGATTGCCCTTGATAGTTTTGACCCCGAACCTGCATGTTGTGCCTCGGCACGGACAGATTGCTCACCTTCCATGGTGTAGGGTTTTCGCCGTCCCTCGCGTATTTCTTCTTCTTGGGGGCCTCATGAACAACTTCCTCTTCCTCTTCTTCCTCCTCCTCCTCCTCTTCCTCTTCCTCCTCCTCTTCTTGTTCCTGAAGCACCTCCTCTTCACTAACTTCTTCGCGCTGCAAGATATGATCACCACCATCATCATCTCCGGCCCCATCGTCAGAACTTGATAGAACACCTCTCTTGGCAATAGTCTCACTGTTTACCAAAACCATGATTATTTTGTCGACCACTGCTTTGTCGTAGTCGTTAGTTATGAACTCTCGAGTGCGCTTGACAGTGTTGGTGAGAGTTTCGGACAAGAGAGTTGGCACAGGGATGCTATTCTGAATGTTGAAATCCAATCGTTCCGTCATCACATCAAGACACTGTAGACGAAGCAAAAGAGTTAGCTTCGTCATTAACAAGATAATGCTAGTAGTTCACAAAGACGCACCTTCTGCAGTTTTTCGATTCCGACAGACGTCTGAGCGTTGCCTTGCAACACACTTTGAATTGCAACAATGTCGTCATTGAATAATTTCCTCGATCCATCAAATAGTGCACCCAAATCAGCAGATACATTCCCATGCCCCTTAGCAGCGGCTGCGATCGCAGCAATCTCTTTCACCCTCCCAGAAAATGCATGTGCTGTAAGCTCTTTGTACGCTGCGTTCATTATCATGAACGCCCTTTTCCTGATGACGTTTTCCACAGATTGATGACTGGCACAAAACATCGATTGAACGGTGAGTCATTATTTCTTAGGAGTGTCACGCTGATGCAATGAAAAGACGCCACTCTTACCAAAGTAACCTGAATTGCATGTTCTCTGATTTCATCCCATTGAGTGTGAGCCAAGATGCAACATGAACAAGTAGATTCTGCGAGACGTGAGCTTGAACAGGCCCTAATGAAAGCAAGTCCTTGCCAAGAGACATAGGTGCAATTTGATGGGGGTTCGACCTGGCTCCCATGAGGAGTCGCACATGTTTGTTAATGCGCTCCATGACCTCTGGAATGATGAAAATCTCTAGGGTTTGTCCTGAAAAAAAAATCAAGACAAGACCTCCATTAGTTGGATTGCTCGGAGAAGTATTTCCTCTGTTCGAATGAACTCACCTTGCCCGATTCCCCTCATTCTAAATGCTCCCTGTGCGTAATCCCTGAATGTCATGTCCTTGCCCAATGTGATGGCAGCTTTTGAATCAATGCATTGATGAATGTCCATACCAGTTGTATGGATCTGGTCATAAAAGGAGAAGCGACGATGAACTGGCACACCAGCTTGTTGAAGGCGTACAGTGTGCATTCCATTTCGCAGTAGCTGCCATGTGAATCAAGGAATACCAAAAAAGTTGGAATTTATTGATCAACAACATGGTTTGCTGGAATCAAGTGAAACGATCTACGATAAAACTCACAATCATTTTCCGATCCCGGTGATCGAGGAAAACAACGCCATCGAAGTCATTGGAGAGCCCATGAGTAAGCAGGTATCTTGCTACCTCATAGTTCGACAACCCTGTAATGAGTGCTCCAGTATCAATTAGCCTTCAGAGTAAGAGTGCCAGTAGAGTTGGAGTATGTCAGCATTGACACTACGATTTTTGTTTATGGAATGTACACTTGAGTCAAAAACTACCATACTCACACATGGAATTTTGGGTCGCTCTTAATGATGCTGTCAAGAATCTTCGCAACAGACCAACTTTGCGGAATAAAAGATTCCCAAGCCATCGTGAGAAAGCATTCAAAAAATTAAAAAGAGCAAGAAACATCCGTGCCAGCCAACATCAAATAACTCACTTTGAACCTAACAATCGAGTAGACATAATGCTATCCGACGTCAAGTAATGATAAATCTTGCCATCGACACCTTCATCGTAGTGGCACTGACCTAGCTCCTCAGGTAAGAGATCAGACGGCGTCCCACTAAACCCAACTCGGCGGGAAAACAGCATATCGCCACCCAGGTCCTGACCAGATGCAGCTATCTTTTCACCATGATTCTCTATCCAAATGGCACCAACGGTAAATGTTTGTAAGGGTTAGTTCATCCAAAACTCAACATGTAAGTGCGATGATGTGACGGTAAACGTACCAAGCACCAAAGGAAACACAAATGTGTCCAGGTAAAATTTGAGAGCTAGGGGGGAAAACTTCAACAACTTGTAGGTGGTACTCAAATGATTTTCGTCGCTCAAGTCCAACAAATGGAGGGGCCAAATATCATCCGTTGGCCTAAAGCGTAGCAGCATCACCGCATCAAAATAATATTAGGGAGACGAGGTAGCAACATAGGACGCGACAAAGAAACATGATTTCTTACCTAACTCCAGTATACGCGGGGGCGGCCAGAAACTCAGCCTCTTCATCGCCGAGTGACACAGAATTTTCCACCTTCTTTGGGCCTCGAACTTTCCCCCCCGCTGCTTCAATCCATGATACCCATTTCAATGCCGAGGGTCGCTTTTGATACGGACCGAACTCCCCATCGAGCATATCCCTCAACTCTTGCAGTGCCGTGATAAAGTCAGTCATGCGGATGCCCTCGTAGCGATAAGCAGTAATGGTTAAGCCAATAACAACGTCAGGGTGCGAAAATTGGCTTGCTCGGCTGGGCACGTCCTTTCCGACGAATGGCACAGCAGCTAGCCTCCTCGCCATGGACATATTGGGGTCTGTCTCTTCGGCAATTTTCACGTCCGCTTTGGACAAGAGACCAAACGACACTCTGTTGATCTTCGACATGACATGAGGAATATAGTTGTTGATCAGGTCGTGGCTAAGGTTAAGCAGTTTCATGTACTCGTCGTCAAGGGCCACGGATACTGCCGAAGCAGCAGCTTTATCTTGGAGTGGACCGTTTGCCATGTAGGAAAGTAAGTGCTGGAGAAAGCCGACCAGAGCTATTTAGAGACAGCAATGGGACCAGCAAAAGAGGATACCACACTCAGATAACTAGCTAACTCACACGGTCTTCAATATTTGGAAGACGCTTGCTCCTGAGATACAAGAGCTGCCATCGGACCAGCAATGGCTTGAGCTCATGGTTATAAAAGTCTCTATCCAAAAGAACAATGTGAGGTGTGTGCTGCAATTTGTTCTCATGGACGCCTCGTTGAATAGTTGAGGCAATGCTGTCGAGGATTGTGAGTGCTTCTCGACTGTCACAGAAGTCGACAGCTGATGTAAATTTTGAAGATCCGAACAGTAGGTTAGATTACTCGTAACAACAAAAACACAATATTGCATGATGAAGGTGAGCATAATATGGAAATAAAACTTACACATCTTCTTTGATGAAGCATAGAAAATAGCATCCTACAAAGAGAAGGAGAATGAAGTGTAAGATTCATTCTCCGGATAAAACATACACAGCTTCTTTTCAAGCAGACTTCCTGCAAGAGTAGCATTCGGTCAGGCTGAGAAACATGTCTGACAGTCCGTGAACGTACCAAAAGGTGCCATTGTGTGTCCTGCAACAATTCATTTTGCATCGTGGTGTATGATTATATTAAGAAGTGTCAACGATGTGTATGCAATGAAATTATCGGCGCATTCATGTTTATTTACTCACCCAACGTAGTCCAAGACCAAATTTGTTGCTCTTCGTGAAATCAATGAGGGCCTTGTCTCCGATTGGCCAATTTAATTCACTCTTCAGAGGATGGAGCAACAAATCAACCTCATCCAAAAGGAGCACACCCTCTTTGAATAACTTCAGTATCTCTGTGCAGTAAAACACATCTTCAGGATTGACTGTCAGCTCAGTAACAACACTCTGTTCTCTGAATCTCTGGGCAATTCGATTTAGGAAAAAGCCACCACTCGTTGGCTCCTTTCCTCCAGTCTTTGATCTCTCTAAGTGTCTCATCATCTCCACGAATTTCAGCATGAAAGATTTTACACTCGTGGGAGTTGCACAGATTATTGCTCTGCTATCTCTGGCCTTGCAAAGCTTCATGTACAAATCGCGGGTTATTGGAGTGCCTCGACTGAAGGAGAATGTGAAGACGGGCTTGCGAACGACGGCAGCGAACTTTTCACGCATAACACCCCTCGAAAAGTCGAGGAGGGCATGAGGAACAACTTGTGTGACCAGACTCTTTCCATCCGCAAGAATCATTGCGAGAAGTGGAGCGACAACAGTCGTTTTCCCAGCACCCATGATCATTTGATGACACATGGACTTCCCGTTCTTCAACGCGTGTAAAAATTTGTTCACGAGGATCACTTGGCTCTTTCTCAGCATCAACGAGTAAGTGAACTCGAACACAAGGAACCTTGGATCAAATTCGACTGCAGTTGGGGATACTCTCATAAAGTGTCGCTCACATGTTAGATCCGTTGCTACTTTTGACGCCTGAAGACCTATCTCTTGGCAGAGCCGCTTCTGCTCCTCTGAGGTATTCTTACTGCTCACGCTGCGTAAGAGTTTTACGAGGTGAGACAAACCTCCCAAGGCGCGATGGGACTGACCAATTCGAATGGAGGCCAACATCGCTACAACTGTCAAACTATTCACTGTCTTGTATGCTGCAGCAGAGAGATATGGGTTGAGACTACGAATATCTTGCTCTGCTGTGGTAGATAGAATCGAAGCCACCAGATGCTCAAACCAAACCGTTGGTTCACGTTCCGAGACTTGACCGAGACGGAAACGCAGGAAATTGCACTCTTCATTCGAGTAGAGAGGTAAATGATGGTGAATACAATGAGAATTTCAATTGCCAAATCGCAAGAGGCAGAATATGAGTTCGTGCAAACCTGAAAGATCATACCTTCTGATACAGACCCCGGTGAGTCACTTCGTTCAACGCTTGTTGCAATAGCCAGAGCTGTGGTGACGACAAATGGGCGTGAGTAGTGAAATCATAAAATAAAAATCCAGTTGCAAAATGATCACGTACCTCTGGCCATCAAATTGCCAAGTGACATTCGATCGAATTCCATCAGTCCGTTCAGAGCCTTGATCAGGGCGCCGAGTTGTGATAATGCCAATTTGAGGGTGGCAGGATTTGAGTGGAGGCTTTCTATGTCAGCCGGGGCGAATCCAATAAGATTTGGGGTCGTCGAGTTATTTGCACTTAAAGCATACTTTTGGATATCAGTGCTGATCCTTTGGGTCGTGGCTTCTGAACAATGTGTGCGTGCAGCCTTCGACGCTGAAAGGTCAAATGGCACAGCCCCCGAAATATTGGGCTCACGAAGCTGGCTTCGAGAGAGGTAGATAACGAAAGACTCGAGCTTGATCGGGGACAATGGCTTCGAAGAAAATGCATGGATCTGAGCCATTGGAATGTTGACTGCAGCACAATTCTGCAGGTAGATTAGGCGGATGAGCGGGATGGCAATGTGAAACAAATGGGATGGAAGGACGAAATACAATCACATGGATCCACACAACTCTCACCTGGATGTCTAAAGCGAAGACAGCTTGAGAATAATCCGACACCCGTGGAATAACCCAGAGACGGTAGTCAAAGAATGAGTTAGGCCGACGCAGTGTCATGACGGCTGGCGATTGATTTTCAATTGTAGCAACTGGGAAATTGAGCATAGACCGAATGGATTGTTTGGTCAAAAAGGTGTGGAGCTCGTTCAGAATCCGGCTCACGGCATCTTTTCCCTGGAACATCCCCTTGAACTTCGATATTGCACTATCAATCTGTGACCAGAAATGTGAGTATTGGTAATAGCATAATTTTGAGACACAGTTAACAGATACCAAACCAATAGCATGACTTACCTGAAACTTGGGAATGTGGGGGTGACTTGCCACGGAAGGATTCTCTGATAGAATACGAAGCGCGGACATTTCAGCAGATTTTTGCTTGAAATTTGATGGTGGTACCAATCTCACAAGGATCCTTCCCCAATTATGAGTCTTATCGTTTGGATGGAGCTTGAACGCAACGGTGCCAACAAGCAGGTCGTACATGAGGGGAAATCCATAACTGGCGGAAGTTATTTCAACTCCATTGTCAATGGCAGCATTAATGAATTCCAGAGCTCTCAGTCCGCCAAACGCCACTTGATCCTGTGCAGACATAAGTAACAACGCAGGGAGGTAAGACTTATACTCTCGAAGTAGATAGAATAGCACACACGCCACACATACCTCTTCCGGCCTCGAGTATGCAGCACCAAAAAGCTTTGACCCTATCATGCAATTCTTGGGATTGTCCAGAATGCTTGTGTCTGCTCCCGAATCAAAGTTGTCGATCACTGGCGGTTTATCTATTCCTACTTTGACAGACAATGTCTTGCCGATAGGAAGGGTGCCGATGTTACTGACTGCTGAAACATACGCATTTCGGTTTAGTAGTTCTGTTGGGAGTCTATGTCCAAGCGTCGGCGTACACATCTTTAGCAGAAGCAATTCCTCTTCAGTAGTGAGCCTACATGCTGAGGAGACAAAGTCATATTTCTTGATATATTCCCTGGTGGAGACGAAAGAAAATAAAGAGAGATCGCATGAGAACCAGGCGTGGATTAGCATTGGTATCGAGCAGACCTAAATATCCCACGCAACTCACCTCATTTCCTCAAATACACTCCATGGACATTTCATAGCACTGCTGTCGCCAAGCCCAACAGTAACTGCAGAAAGCTTCAAACGGCATGCATGGGCGTCAGGGTGATTGTCATTCCCGAGGAACTCGAGCTGGTTGAAAATTTGAGCCTGAAAGAAGAGGGAGGAAATTATTGTGTGTATGAAAGACCACCAAATGTGGACAAAAATCGAGCTACCAATAATTTGCCACGTACCTCTTCTGGCGTTAGGTCTTCGCTGACACAAGACTCTACCATTTTATACACCTCTTGGTAAGCTCCAGTTATGAAGAACATAGTCATCAAATACATAGACGACGCCAACGATGGAGTGATGAGGAAAGACTTGGAACTGTGAACAGGGTAGAGGTAGCAACGAATTTCGCCCATGTTATTGATCCACTCCTGATTCCTTCGATCGAGCAGCACCTGGACCGACAAATGCGAGCCATCAACGTGCAGACGCCTGGGGAGCGCACAGCCAGGAATGAGCACGAATAAATCGTTATCTTCATTCTGCAGCACGATGAAGTGGTCAATCGAACCGAGTAGCTTCTCCACAAGCTCTCTTGCTTTGATAGATGTCGCTATGTACAAGCCATCATTGTCGTTGCTGTACAGACGGTGCTCAACTGTGCCGTCAATCTTTTCTATCCTCTTTGCCCTGAATGATAGATTGACACGAGGAAGCTCGATCAAATCAATGGTGCATGCTTGCTGCACGTTTAGAACTTCCGATTCACTCCACACAAGGACTTGGGAAAGATTATCAAGTCTTGACAACAATAATCCAATTTTCCTTAGGATTCCCCCCAGTGCATTTGCAATATTCAAAAGAGTGAGAACAGGTCTATTTTTGTCAACGTTTTCAGACTCCTCGTCTGAGTCAACCACTGCAATTCTCTGCACAACGGCTTCGGCAGCGGTGTTGCAGAATCCACTATTGTCCACACCGCTGTGCTTGGAGAGTTTGATTTTCAATCGCGTCGACGATTCCGTATCCGCCCCAGTAAGTGTCGCATCAGTCTCGTCCTTCGTGTCCTTTCTAATCTCATACCCAACTATGTTGTCATCTTCACTCTGCCAGAAAATGTACTTGTCCGCCAAACAAGCCGGGATGAGACCTGCCAAGAATCTCGATGGAATTAGAGTCTGGGTTCCCAACTCCGAACTCAGTGCCCGGGTGATAATTAATGACGGCTCGGGGGAAGCAGTGGTCATTGGAACGCCACCTGACATTGCTAAAACACCCCCAACTCTATCAGGGTATGGTTCTCCAGATACTTCATGCAGGCAAAGCGACATGTTGGAAGTGTACTCGAGCGAGCGCAAGTGCCGGCGACCATATTCCTTCACGTTGAACACAGTTACACACGGAGGATTGTGCGATACCACCACTTCCTTGAGGGTGTGCGTGAAAGGAAAATCTCCTTGCTGCGAGGGGTTCTCAAGCCACCCCAACAAGTGTGCAAAGGGCTTGTTTGACTGATCGTCTGAAGACATGTAGAGAGTGACGCCTGGGAGGATCAACTGCAGTTTCTCGAGCAGCACTTCAGCAATCCAAGTTTCTCGAGGGCCCAGTTTATTTGGAAACTGTCTCGTGTAGTTGCGATTTAAGGCGTCCTTGATGTCGTGATAGTTACGCTTATCAGGTGCCCAGGACATGACATCGTAACGCTGGCCCACCAAACGCCAGTGATAACGGTTGGTCGTATGCACCACTTCTGCACACGCCACATCCGTTGCCCCCGCGAGCGCAGTCCTGCGCGTGTGCTGGAAATCCTTATGATTCATTATGCTAGGATCGAGTAACATCATCTTGTGGTTCTGGAGGGTGAACTCGGATATCTGAACATTCACCTCAATCCCAACCTCCTTGGTCGTCACTCGCAGCATCCAACTTTCAAAGTTCTCCCCTTGTTTGGGTTTGCGGTAGGATCCGTCACGAAGTTTCTCGTCTTCCGTGTTGGGAACAAACCGTCCGTAGCAAGTTGGATGACCAATACTATTCCACCTCCGCTGCTTCAACTCCTTCTTGTCCGACCTCTCCGCTCTCGTTCCTGTCCCAGTGGCAACTCGCACGACTGCCTCCATGGCCGCATCAGCATCTTCCGGGTTGTTTTTCATGTACTGTAGGAGGTGATATCGTTTGCCCTGAATAATGTCGAATATTTCAGATTGGGAAATTTGAATGGATGGCGGGGGCTTGGACGGGTCCGAAGAATCAGCGAGATCGTCGTATGCCTTGTTACTGAAGCGGTGGTTGATGGACAGGAAGACCTGCGAGGTAAGGAGTACCGAAATCGAACGGTAATTGAACTCCTCGTAGGTATAATTCTTGAACAAATAAATGAGATGGGCGTGGACCAAATTGCTCATATCCACGCTATTGCATCTGACTGGATCAATCCAGTACTCAAGCATTGGAATAACTTTGTCATCGAGAGTCTTTCGGAGGTCCTTCATGGCCTTCTCAACCTTCCAAGTCTCCATAAATTCCAATCCCCTAGGCCTTGGTTGACCAGGCATATTGCACTTCCTCAGCGCAAACTTTAGAAATCCCTCGATCCTAACGGCAAGACGAGATGTATATAAAATGAGTGGCCCCGAACTCGAAGTTGCAATATATTTCCCAACGTCCATGTCCACGGCGCGGTCCAACATTTTTATGACGCTGGTAACGAGGACATCTGGAGACTTGGCAATCTCGTTGAAAAGTGTCCCAAGTGGCGTGGACAGCAAATGCTGTAGCTTTGCCTCATCTACGACAGGAATCTCTGTCACTTGCTCGAAATAGTCAGACGGCTTCCACATTCCAGGCTCGAACAAGGCAGCATCGACGATCAGCTGTAAAGACTTAGTCTTTAATGCCACAAGACGACCTGAATGTGATGCGATGAGCAATTATAAAGCCATACTTTTGAAAGATAGAGATGGCGTCGTGACTTACCTGGGTCACCGTTAGCGAAGAAGTCAAGAATGAGAGGAATACGGAGGTAGGGCACGGTGAAAAATTGGAGGAATCGTTCCGAGTCGGCGGGTGACAATACTCCACCGAATGTGGGAAGCTCTTCGTTGGTCAAGTGCAGAATGTCATCCTCGTTTCTGACAGACACTGGCTTTGCTCTATGTTGTGTGCATGTGCGTAAAATATTAGTATGATGAGATGGGTCAGAACATGGTTCAGAACAAATGAAGTCACCCCGGAACACAAATTTTGGTAAAAATGACTCACTTTCCCTTGATAAACTTATCCCCACATGAATTCACAATATTTGTAGGATCCGCGCAGCTCAACTTGCCCCTCGCAACCTTTGACTTCGAGAACATACTCAGGAAACTCGAAAATGCATTCTTCTGGTCGTTCTTTCCCGCAGCAGATGAATCGACAAATTCTTGGAGATGCCCCCTGAATGCCGTGACATGATATTGCAGTGATTTGTTCTCCTCTGAGATCGGCTTGACCGCCCACTTCAATGTTGCATCAGGGGGTAGCCAAATATATCCCTCTTCCATTTCCGGCGTTGAAGTCGCACCGCTAACAGCATGCTTGAAGTGAAAAACGATATCCCTGAAGTACTCAAACTCCGGCAGGATTTCCAATATGGCGCCATTCTGACCGGAAATGAGCCGAGCCGCGTGCGTAACCATGGCAGTTTCCGTGCAAGGATAGGGCCGGGGTAGCGCCAGTTCGATGGACAAGTGGTTCATCAATTCCAAGTCACCTCCGTGCGGTGTAAGGCTGACGTCAAAGTTGAATATCGTGGGGTTCCAGGTGCCGTCATCCTTGATTGTCATGCCTCGCATGTAATCCAAACATAGGAATCTCAAAGCCGTCAACTGAGGGTCGTAAATGGGCAGATTGCTCGCCAGGCTTTCGAACGAGCCCGACTCGAACCCGAACGGCCTCGTTGGTCCCTCGTTGAGACCCGAATAGTGCAAAGAAAAGGGGGAGGGGTCATCGACGCACCTCACACGCGCAATCGCGTCGGCGACGCACGCCCCGCAAGCAAACGCCGTGGTGCGAATACCGACCAATCCTCGACTCTGCTGCACGCTCGAGGTCGCGGCGCTGTAGATGCGGCACATGCGTCGGATGAGGAAGAGAAGATTCGTCTGGGTTTCCCTCCTCATGGGACTTTTGCGCCAGAAGCAAATCGACGGGTCGAGGTGGGGCATGGGAAGGGTCACTGTCAGCGCGTACTGGGCGGCGCTGGCCACGAAGGCGGGGGCGTTCTTTACGAGACGACGTTGTTGCAGCAACAGGCTGCAGGCGTGGCAGATGCGCAACAGGGACGAGGCGGCCGTGTAGTAATCGGTGGCGACGTCGGGCATGCTCTCGTCGGTGAGCACAGCCGGGATCAAGATGGGATCCGGTCGGGGATCGCCCTGGAGAATGTGGGATTTACAAACGTGAGATTGAGAAATAATCGCATAGAGAAGGACGGACAAGTCATAATAGACACAACCACGCACCATGAGAGCCTTGACGACCTCCTCGTAATTGTCCCTCCTGAACCTCCCAAAGAAAGGATGTGCTGCGCTGCCCTCCCCCACGCGCAAACTCCTGAGCAATCCCTTCGCGAACTGCTCGCCCCCCCCGTCCTCGTCCCCTCCGATCTGGGGCGCCGAATGCTGATCTAATGGCCTCGAGCTCGCGACGCTCAGCTTGGCCAGCAGCTTATCCAGCAATTCCCACGTGTTGCTCAACGTCAGGCCCAGGGAGTTCATCATCGGCCCAGTCCCAGCGCCACCGCCGCCGTCCTTGCTCCCCGCCATCGCATATTCTGCAGGGTCCAGCGTGCTCGCATAATTTGCCAGATTCCTCGCGGTCAGCTGCAGTATGCGCGAGTCTTCGGGGTCCATACTTGCCGGACGCGCGTCCTCGATGCCCCTGTACGCGATATCTACGGCGGCTGTGCGCACAAGCAACGACGAGTAGCGCGAGCTGGGCATGTTCCACTCCGGAATTGTCGTCAGCGCCAGCAGCGCCAGCTGGTGATACTGACGAGCCACCTTCGCAGTAGCGGGGGGGTAGTAGAACTCGGCAGGAGGACCGCCGGCGTCGGCGTTGTTGTTCGATAGGAGAGGGCGCGAGTTCAGCGACGTCAGCAGCTTGGCGTAAAGGAATTCGGCGTTGTTCTTCCTTGAGGGGTATACCTGCAGGCGGAAGAGCAAGACCCAGAATGTCGAGTCGGTGATGCGCTCAGGGGGGATGTCCCACACGGTGAGGCAAAGCTGCTTCGTCTGACGGCCGGTGGTGCCGTCGAAGTTGCTCAGGTGATACTCCAGGCCTTCCGGGCCGGTGTTCACGACACTGAAAGAGTAGGTGCTGCCGCGATTTCGCAGGACGTAAAGGCAGAGATGCGCCGAGTCCGGTGTCTGCCAACCCCCCGGGAGCACAATCTGCTGGTTCGGCTGGAGGTTCCCAACTAGGTTGACGAACGTGTTGATGAAATTCAGGAATAGCGCGTCGAGAGCCTTTCCCGACGCCCCCGCCGAGTGCGGGAGCATGGAAACAAGCTTTATGCATGCCTCGAGGCCAATCTGATTCTGGCGGAGGTAATCCAGCGGGTGGGACTTGGCCCCGCCGCGCGCGTCGTACATGCTCCGCTCCGACTCCTGAACGATGTGACACATGAAGCTCAGGGCCTTGGCGAGCTGCTCGTACATCGGCGCCGCCGTGAATGCCGCCGGCGTCGATGACGAGGGGGGGGCGCCGCCACCGCCGCCAGCCGTCGCCGCCGGTGCATCCCCGCCCCCGCTGCCATCTCCGGCGGCCACGCCACCGCCCCCGCCGATGAGGCTAAGTCCGCTGATCCCCGCGGCTAGGCTCCCCGCGAATCCCGCCGCAAAGTTCCCACCCCCGCCTAATTCGTCCGCCTGCTGCCACCTCTCGACGTACACGTCCAGGCCCATCAACGACCAGAACGGCACCACCCGTTCGATGGGGTAGAACTTCCTCCTGGGCTCCTTCTTGTCGGCACCGGCCAAAAACTCGTAGATGTTGAAGAATCGAGCGTTCCCAACTCCTATCGGCTCGTTGAAGTTCGCGTAGGCCGACGCGTCAAGGGGGGGGAGACGCGCGCCGCTTTTCCCGATGCCAACGCCCGCGGTCGTCGGCGCGACGACGGCAGATTTCCCCCCGCCGCCCTTACCCTTCGCCGGCGGGCTGGATGACTTCTTCGTCAAGGCCGCCACGGGGGGCACGACAACGGGGGATGCCCTCGGGGACTTCGAGGTACTGGCAGCCGCCGTGCTAGTCGTTGGCCCCCCCGCAATTTCCTTCCTCGTCGACGCGGCAGGAGTCGCGGCGGCTGAGGAGGTCGATGACGTCGTCGTCGTCGGGTAGGCCAACGCCGTCGTGAAAGTCGTCACCACCGCCGCTGCTGGTCCCCTCGACAATGCCGCCATCGAGTCTGGGGATGGAACGACGACGACGGGGGATGACACCCTCGGGGACGCCGACGGTGCGGGTGGAAGGGCCGAGGCGCCGGCCGTGGCGGTCGTCGCCGACACCATAGTCCCCCCGAACGCCCCCGTCGGGGGGAGGCTGTTCGTCGTTGTAATCGTGGAGGAGGGAGGGGAGACGACGATCCCTCCGGAGCCTCCTGCCCCGATCCTCTCGCCCCCTCCGATCCCCCGTGTCTTCTCGCCTAAGCCGCCCGAGACGACGACGTCCGCTTCGTTCACTCCGCCGCCACTCCCCGCCAAAGGCAGGTCCGCGAACGGATCATCGGACCCGGTCTGGAATCCTCCCGGCTGCGGCTGTTGTTCCTGTTGATGGTTCAGCGACTGCTGAAGGGGAAGCGGCCGTCCGAAGTTCTGCTGCGCGAAGGGCTGCTGTTGCGAGATCGACTGCCCGAATGCCTGTGGTTGGAGGGGAAATGGCGACTGTCCAAAGTTCTGCTGCCCCTCCACGATGTTCTGCCGCGCAAAAGGCTGCTGTTGGATCGACTGCCCGAAAGGCTGTTGTTGTGGTTGTTGTTGCTGCTGCTGCAGGATTGGCTGCCCGTATGGCTGTTGCCCCTGCTGTTTGTGATACTGTTGGAGCGGAGACTGTCCGAACGTCTGCTGTTGTTGGAGCGACTGCGCAAAAGGCTGCTGTTGCTGCCCGAACGTCTGCTGCTGCGGCTGCTGCTGCTGCCCGAAGACCTGCTGCTGCTGAAGCTGAGGTATCCCCCCCGGGGGCTGCGTCGCAGGGGGCAGGTGCTGGACCAGTGTGACGTACGCGGGTGGGAACCATCCGTCCTGCATGAAGCAAAGCGAGAGTGGGGGGAGGAGGAGGCGTGAGAGGATGGCGGGGGAGTTCGTAAGGGGGGGAGGGGTAAGAGAGAGGGAAGAGGCAACAAGAAGGGCGTGGACAAGGTCATGCGTCGCCCAGGGGAGGCGAAACATCGGCGACGACCTCTGTCCTCCGACGGCCGGATCGTCTCTTAGCAGAATACGCAGAAGTCAGGCTGTCGGCGATTTTCACAGACTGAGGGAAATGACCCCCGAGTGCCATTTTTGTCTAATCGATATCATTCGCCCCCACTCGGCCCCCCTTCTTGGGATGGGATGATAATGTACTTCGAACGGCCCGGGAAATGGAGACCACTCGTCGGAGAGACGATGAATCAACTACAGTGCATTCCGCGTCTGTCTCACCTTTCCGTCGCAGTTCCCCCACCACCAGGCGCCGGTCTGGTTCGTCGACGCAACTATGCGCGAATTAGCTGCGAAAGATAATTGGGATTGCGAGGGTTGTCCGGCGAACGCGTGCTTGGCGACGTACACGGCCTTCCCAGTCCCCCCCTGGGCCGGGGCGGTATTATTCATCGCTCTGCGGTCTCGTCGGTGCGCGCGGTGTCACTACCGCTCTCTCCACTCTCTGCGTCTTGTTGCTCTCCCTCCTCTCTGGGTCGTCCTGGAGGTCGGAGGGGGGGGGAGCGTTTGAGGAAGCTGTTGTTGGTTGGTGAAGGTGAAGAGTCGTGCTTTTGCCGAAATTTGTGTATGTAGTAGAGGTACGTATCTTTTTGCCGCTGCGGTCCACCTCGCGCTCTACACCTACATGGTGTTGGGTATGTGGGAAATCTTCCTACTCTACACGAAAATGGAAAAAAACTTACTAGGTAACACGATATTAGTGAAATTAGAGTTATGGGAATCTGTTATGGTAATAATAAGTTTTGGTCTGCCACTAACTTATGCCTACGCTACGCTTCGGCAAAGTGTGGCAGCAGGTAATTCGACATTTCGGGGTATTGATTTTTTTGCAATTTAGGTACCCCTAAATCAGTCATTTCAAATTTCGTCGCCGCGCAGCAAATTGAGACCCCATATCTCACACACACACAAAAAAACAAAAAATTCTGCGATGACGCCTAGGAGGTCTACTTCTCCTCGTCGTAACAGCGGAAGGATGACCTCCCTTGGGGAGATGATATCCGCTGCGGTCGACGCCGTGCTGCTCGTGTTTCGCTGCCGTCGCGAGGCGAAAACGCCGGGCGACGAGCGTCGACGCCAAGCACGGCAGGTCGAGAGGGATGCGGGGGATGCCGCCGATCCCCGTCGTAGTCGCGACGTCCGTCGCCTCGTTGATCAGCCGCCCTACGAACTTGGAGAGCCGTCGCTCTTTTTTGAGCTCGCCCGGCGTTTCGGAGACGAGGAGCCCCTCACCTCGCAAGCGGGAATCACACTGCGGATGGCAAGGGGTTGCCCCCCCCTCATTGACGAGGCCTGGGAGAGGCCACCTCAGGCGCCCAATGAGTCCGAATCTAGACCCCGCCCTCCCACGGAGGGGGAAGAGAATCATGCCTCCTCCGGGGGGGAGCTGCTCCAGCCAT
>JALLOS010000092.1:0-17898 GCA_036939435.1 Stephanodiscus minutulus
TGGCTCTCATAAATAATCTAGGTATTGTTTACCATCAATACTGCTCTTCTTCAATAGTTAAACGATAACAATGATAAATTTTAAAATGATGTTGGCACACAGTGGTACTAAAATCTTGGAATCACTATGTACATTTGGAGTCGCGATAATAGTTTAAAAATAAATGCAACAGTTAAATTATTATACGGTTTAATATGTTAACTTTTTCATGAAGAATGCTCGGTGACAAATGTCATCATACAGAGGAATTAGTACAAAATCAATTAGAGACAATAATGTTTTAACTGTTGTCTGTAATATTTATAAAATTATACAAAAAGATTTTAAACTATTATTACTAGAAAGAGTTATGAATTTTTAAAACAACGTTGGATTTAATATGTGAGAATTATTAACAAATAACTATTAAACTATTACTCATAATAGTTTAAACGCAAAATCCGCGCCTGGACTAAACGATAGGTTCTTAGGTCAGATGAATCAAATTTATTGCCGACCTAACCTATGTCTGACCTATTCTCAAGTCTGCTAGTAGCCAACACACACACAACACACACACAATGACAATGCCATTTGGAAAGTTAGGAAGGATATTCACAGGCTAAAGTCAGGGAAACATAGCTCTGGTATTGCTGATATTTTTGCGGCTATAATTGCTTGTCAATCCCGCAGATGGCCAGAGATGATGACTGGCATGTGAATATCAAGAGTAGACTTCGCCCAAAAGGAACATATAGAACTTTGTTTAGGCACACATCATCTAGGGTGTCTGTTGAGGGTGAATGAAGGGGGCACAGATGGTACAATGACAATACGTGTCTGTCGAGAGAGACAACAATCAGGAAGCGAGATGTTCATACATTGTCTAGTCGACGAGAGGTCATGTTGTAACTTAGATTGCTACTCCTTTTGTGATCTATAACTGTCGTCAACGTTCCTCGTCCACTCTTTGGGCAACTCACTCATCGCTATGTGCCGTAATCTCTTACCATCACGAGACATACTCTTTCCTTTCTTATCCAAATTCTGATACCCATTCTTCACAAGCACATGTAAGAATTTGTCAGGCGACAGTGCACAACGCAACTGGGTAAGGACAAAGTCCGACACAAATCCCGCGCTACAGCAATCGTGGAACGCTCGTGTGGCACTCTGAACTACAAGGGAATCGGGCAAATCAAGTCTACCACAACACTTGATGAACGTGCCGAAGATGACCGGATTTGGAAGGACCCTGGGATAAGGTTCCTTGCCAATACGATCCATGGTTGTCTCTGCAACGCGGAAGGCTTTCAGTTGATTTTCCGGCGAGACTTTCATGAGATTGCCGCTTTCATCTTGGAAGGTGTCAGCAAAAGCACACGCATTAAGGACCTAAATCGACGCACGAGACGAAGGAAAGTCAATAATTTCAACGACAGCAGGGTGAACCAGGTAAAATGCACACTCAAGATCTGTCGCCAAACTTACCATCGAGTATGCCTGTACAGTAGGCCTTGCATCCTTATTCCCACTGGCGAAATTCTTTTCCATCATCTCCAAAACTTCTAATGCCCCCTCAGCCTTTCTTTCCGAGGGGCTCCGGGCCCACGCAGTTTGCGCAAGGATATAACACCGCTGTGTTGTCCTCATTCTTGATTCCTCACCCCTCTTCACTCCTTCTGCCATATCATGTTCCATTCTCAACAGTAACTCCGTGGCTCTTTCGCCCGCGTCGACGGAGCCACACGAGCTCCAAGCGTACAAAATGGATAACAATGCATATGTGTTCGGACGTAATGCGTCAATATTCCTACCTAGAAGCAGCATGGCGTTGAAGAGTTCATCTCCGACGATGCCAGAGTCAGGGCGACGCAGGACAGAATGAGCATCAATTACAGATGTGAACGCAAAAATTGGATTAGTCTTGTTTTGATGCGACGGCAGCAACTCCTTGTAACCCTGACGGTACATTTTGATCATCTTCCGGAGTAATTTCATCGCGCGGTCGGGCGCCTTCGCTTCCAACCGTCCAGCCCCCTTGGTATAATGATAAATAATGTATGCGAAGGATCGCTCATCTGGCCTAACGTCGGCATTTCCATTGTGGTGGAATGCGAGCATTCTATCAAGCACGCGTTCGGCCCTTCGGCCTCCTTCCGGTGTGCGGGAACGTGCCCATTGCTGAATCACAGTATTGAACGAGAAGGAATCGGGGCGAACTGGGAGCTCAGTGTCTTCGATGCTATCCAACATAGACCTCCTGGAGCTGCTTTCGAAGTTTTCTATCATAGACAGTAACATGGACTCCGCCTGCTCTAACCGGCCGTTGTACGCAAATGAGTCGATGACGGCGTTGTACGTCCGTATGTTCGGCTTCACTCGAGGGAAACCATCCGCGTGACGTTCTTGCATGTGTCTCAATATCTCCGAGCAACGCTCCCCCGGATTCACAATGCCAACTCCGACACCATCTTGATGCTCGCCCCCACTACGCGACCAACACGCACAAACCATGGTATAGTGAAAGACATCGGGAGGGTCGTCGATTCGGCCGTGTAGGTGAAGCGACTCCATCCCACGAACGACGGCGTCGGCGGCGAGGGCGGCCTCGAGCTTACCGTTTGGAATTCGCTGGTACGTATTGAGCACACTCGCGAAGGTGTACGCGTCCGGACGATGATTGCGAGATAACATCCTGCTCAGGATCGATTCCGCCGCCATTCCTGCATGCAGCGGATTGAAAAGTCTTGGTTTCTTCTTTTTCACAACCGTGGCGACTACGCTTCCAGATGCTACGCTCTCTTTCTTCTCCTCATTGCCCGCATGCTTCTCGTTTTCGCTGTCATCGTCTTTGTAGTATTCCGCCAACGACGAGTCCAACCTCGCAGCGGAATTGGTTATCACACTTAGTGCGATATTGTAGCTGCGATGATTAGGTCTTACGCTTGGCATGTCCAATTCGATTGCCAAACTTTCCATCCTGTCAAGTAATCTCATGACCGTTGCTGCGTGATCCACATTGCTCTGCCTTTCGCGAGAGTAGGCCACAAGGATGGAGTTGTAGACCTCGACGTCAAGATCGCGCGCCTTGTCGTGCTGACGAAAGGATGTGTACGATGGCGACGATACAATTCGATTTCCATTATCGGATGATTCAGCTAACTCATCGGCTTCCCTGTCATCGCCATCCTCCAGCGTCACATCATCGGAATCGAACAAATCATCGCTAACGATGGTCACATCATCATCATCAATATCGCCATCCAGGTCTATATCGTCATCAACAATCGCACTTGCTAAAACCTCTGCTTTATCCTCAATATCATCATCCTTTGATTCATCGTTATCATAATGACCGGCTGCTGCTCCCCTAGTCCTCCATTTGCGCGATGTATGTCTGCGATGGTGAAGTGCATCCCTACGTGCCCACGCCTCGAGGCGATCCAATATGGCCACCGCACGCTCGATTCGATCTAGGTCTGTCAGTTCCGTGACTTTTCGTTGGCTGCTTATGTCACGCTGCTGACGTTGTCGGTTGCTTGCTCCGTTACCACCGCCATTGTATCCAGAATCGCGCGCGTTACTGCCACTGCCAATGCCCCGACAACCGCGTAACCACGCGTGAATCACCAACGAATAACTCAATGCATCTGGATGGACGTCATCGCCGCGGCCACCGCCCGGGTCCACCCGGCCAACGAGGAAATCACATCGATCATCCTTCGCAAGTCCCGGTAACGATGCTGACGTGGACGACGATGACAGTGGTGCCTCCATGCGCTTCAACAATATGTCCTCGGCGCGCGCGGCGGCTTTTGCGTCGTACCTCGAGGCGCGACTCCATGCGTTCAACACCGAGTTGTAATTAATGGTATTGGGGGGGAACGTTAGTTCGTCCAGACGTGGCTCATACCAGTGTCGATCGTCGTCGTCGCTCCTATTGCCGTCGCCGCTCATGTCGTTCTCCTTATCCTCGTCGTTGTCGTGGGCAGCCGCGACAATTGTTGCCCCGTCGTTGTTGTCATTGGGTCCGCACAAGGACGAGGGCGACAACGCCGACGACGACCACGATCCCTTTATCCACTCATTGTACTTGCTGCCTGCTGTTCCACTGCTGATGCTGCCGCTCCCCTCCTTATCATTCGTACCCTCCTCGTCATTACGTGCGCCACGGTTGTAATTCCCCACCACTTCCCCCTTTTCGTATCGAGCGGTGCCGCCGTAGTATCCCACGCCGGTGCTACTTCCCACCATCCCCCTCCCGACGCGCTCCCT
Organism: Stephanodiscus minutulus; assembly: GCA_036939435.1. NCBI lineage: Eukaryota > Bacillariophyta > Thalassiosirophyceae > Thalassiosirales > Thalassiosiraceae > Stephanodiscus > Stephanodiscus minutulus. The sequence goes on from JALLOS010000092.1 coordinate 4,258, forward strand.
GTACCGACGATGCTTGATTATCATATCCTCCAGCATATCCTGCGCCTCCCTCGCCGGATCGTACCGTCGTTCCTGCCCCTGCCGCCTCTGCTGCTGCCCCCCGGACGCCGACGCAACGACGCCACGCTCGCGCCTTTTGGACGACGACGATGACTGCGACGAGGACGAGGACGACGACGACGACTCCAGCACAGAATACGAGGAGCAGCAGCTCTTGGCCAACGCGTTAATGACCGCCGAGTACGTGTAGCAGTTCGGCCTCATCCCCGGCTCGAATTTCGACGACGGCGACGTCGGGTCGTAATGCCCGAGCCGTATCATCAGTTTCAGTATCTCCTTGGCCCGCATCGCCGCCCTCTTGGTGATCTCGTCCGACCTCACCGCCCTTTGCTGCTGTTGCGACGGCGGCGGCGGCGATGACGACGACGACGACGACGCGGACGGGGATGACGACGCGGACGGGGATGACGATGCGGACGACGCGACATCGGACGACGACGCCTTCGCGTCGTCATCGTCGCCGTCGCTGCGATTATTGTGCCGGTAATCCTGGGCCGCGAGCGCCGTGCACTTGACCCAGGCGTCGATGACGGCCGTGAACGTCACCACGTCCGGCTTGACCCTGTCGTTCCCCATGCCCCCCCCGTTCCCCCCCTCCTTCCACTCGTGCATCATCTCCCCGAGGAGCAGCTCGGCCATCTCGCCGGCGCTCGGGTGGTAACTCTTGCTCCACGCGTTGATCGCCGCGTTGTAACTTATCGTGGAGGGGGCGAGGTGCACGTCACCGGTCCGACCGTATGCCTCCACTAGGGCGAGGTGTATTCGATGCGCGCGCTGGGCGGCCGCGCCCAGCGGCATCGCCTGGGGCTGCTGCCAATGTCGCCGTCGGTCCCGCCGCCGGCCTCCCTCCCGATCGTCGCCGCCGTCGTCGTCGTAGTCGCAATCGCCGTCGTAATCCTCGTCGTCATCTTCGACTTCCATGTCGTCGTCATCGTCGAGCGACAGTATCCTTGCGGTCGTGCGATCCAGCCACGAGCCGTATGCGACCGCGTTGCCATTCCCCGGGGGTGGATCGTAATTAGGAGGACTATAACGATTATGAGGACGACGAGGAGGGGGGGGGGCGACGACCACACTGGCGGCGAGAGGACGAGGAGGAGGGTCGATTGCGGTCGCGGTCGTCGTCCCCGCGGCGACGTACCGCCGCCGCCTCCGCCTCTGCTGCTGCTGCTGCTGTCTCCCCTCATCCTTGTCCCGCCTCCGTCTCGATATTATAGTCCGCGAGACCCGCGAGGCGACGAACTCGCCCCCTCCTCCCCCATGATAGTCGTCGCCGTTGTCCGACGTTCTCGGCGCCATCGACGTCGACGTCGACGAACGTCGTCTACTACGGCTGCGGGGGGCTACCGCGGCGAAGAAGGCGGCGGGGATGATTGGCGCCGCCTGGCAGAAGGTGAGAGGGGGGAGGATGAGAGGAGGAGCGGGACGGACGATGGAAAGCGCGCCGACGCAAACTATCGTCGTAATCGTCGCAGTCGTCGCCAGCAGCAGCAGTAGCATCGTCGCGATAGTCATCGTCGCTCCCAATACCGCGAGCGCCGCACCGCGCGACGATGGAGCATCCTCGAGCGATCGAACGCGTCGTCGTCGACTACGACGGGGCATATTATATCCCCCCCCATCGCCAACCGCCTTGGTCGTGGGGGGGGTAGCAGTCGCAGTCGTCGTCATCATGGTCGTCGTCGCGGGTCTTGGCGGCCGTCTTTGCATCGTCGTCGTCGTCGTTGTCCGCCGGAGCGACCTAAATCCGCGGGACGACGAATGCTAGCTCGAGGCGATAGATGGCGATTTGACGACCTGAAAGCACGGACAGACTTGGCTTTCCCGATATGGTGGGAATTTCACTACGGTATTGGAGGTCGCGTATGCACGCTCTACTGATAGGAATTGTATGATCTTCTGGTCTTAATATTATTTGCGTTCCGAATAAAAAAACAACGCACGAAAAACTCGCAAAAAAACAAGGAGAAAATAATACAACACTCGCTCCCCAGACGAGCCGCGGACGACGATGACGCCAGCGCGACTTGGCCGACGGAGCCATCGCGACGAGGGCGAAGACGCCAGCGGTATTGTCGGGGCGTGAGGGTGGTGGCGGGCGTCGGTCGGCGGACGTGGTGTTGCCGGTCGCCGGGGCAGGAGGGCAGCGGCTTCAGGCTTTAAAAGGGAAGTGACAATCAACATGTTCTTGGGGGGGGCGTGTGGCAAGGCGCGGGGGTGGGGGGGGCACGGCGTTTGCCACGGCGGCCGTCGGAAACAACGTCCTTCGGGCTAGCAGAAGCGCTGCGGCGGTGTTCTTTGCAAGGATGGACATTCGACGTGCGGCGGCGACGATGGCGGGGGCAGCGATGTTGTCGCGCTGGCGGCTACAAGAGCAGATGTTCGACGGCGCGACTAGAGGGGGGGGCGGGCAACGCAAAGTGTCGTCGTCGCTACGGAGGACGACGACGATGGATGGGATCATCCCCCGCCGCCGGCACGACGCCAACGGATGCAGAGATTCCACTCTCCCCTCCGACCGACGACGGATTGCCGGGCATGCAGGTCATTGCCTGCGTCTTCTTCGTGTTAGTCTCAAGACCGGCATGTTTGAAAGTTGTGACGAGACCATTGATTGCCTATTGCAAGAGGATAGGGTCCCTTGCCGCTATGCATGCGTCGTCCACGTAAAAGATCACGAAAAGGGTCTCCGTCATCTCGTTCAGCTCCTCCCTCTCCCCTGGAGCCACTCCTTGAGGTGTTACACCTGCATGCGGGATGCCCCCGCACTGCAGCCATTGGTCAGCTTGGCGACCGTGACCTGTATCTCCGATCAACGGACGTGTCATCCCGTACTGCTACGGTAGGTAGCCCGACAACAATGATTGGGAGTCCAGGCGAGTCGCGCCACTGGTACAGATCGACCCGCTCCATTGTCTGCCTTTCCATGGTTTGGAAGCAGGGTTGGGCCCATGTTTTTGTGGCCAACCGGTACCATCCTTTCAGATGGCTGAACGCCTCGTGGACGTTACACTCGGCAAGTTTGGCGACAATTGATTTGCCGGCTTGAGCCGTACGCGCTGTGGGGTCTTTCTTCAGCGCCGCATGAATGGTGTGTTGCATGTGCTGGCCTTTGCACCAACGAAGCTGGCCTGCCTGGCGGAGATATGTGTGCTGCTTTATCAGCAACCACGTGCGTTTGTTCACACAGTTGTACCAGTGGCGCTTCTTTGTCTCCGGCTCCTCACAGGCATCCTTCAGTGCTTCAAAAGTGTTGGTCAGGTCATTCCACAGCTCATGGGGGGGTAGCTGCATGGGGAATTCCTGGCGCTGCCTTCTATTCCTTCAGCCGCCGTCTCCCTGCGCAGATGATCGCGATGACGGTATGGCGGTCTGAGTCGTGATATTGCGGCCACCGGAACCCAATATTCCAAAACCGCCAAACGCCCCATATAATCCGGTTGCAAGTAATGCAGCCTCCTATCCATCGTATGTCGCCAGGTTCACCGTACTTGGGTCAATTGTTTGCGTGGTAAAAGAGGTGTGAATTGCTTTGACGTGTCAATGTCGACAAGGCCAATGTCTTTGAGGAGATAAACAAAGAGCTCCCCCCGTTCATTCCGGTGTTCCCTGATATCGATATTCAGGTCCTCCAGGACAATAGGGATGCTCCCGCCGGGCAGGCTTCCCAAGCTGCTCAGAGATCTTCTACCCCCATCATATCAGTAGGGTGTAAATACCCATGCAATAAAATCCCTTGTCACCAGTGACGAGTTGGAATGTGAGGAAGTTCGGCATAGTGATGCACGCCTATTCCACCTCATACCCTGCATGATTCTCCTACCACAAAAGGGCAATCCCACCTTGATTTTGGCTCGTCTCCTCCGTTGCAAGAATTTTGTACCCCAATGCAAGGCAAGGACGATGATCACCTGTCAAGTTTGTTTCCGGCAAAACGGCTAAACCAACACCCATCTGCACTAAACCCTTAGCCACAGATGTCAATCCTGTATTACGCCCGCAGTAGATGTTCCATGCTGCGAGCGTAAAGGCCCCACCATCCCCCGGCGACGGGGGTGCCTATGAAATCGACATCGTCATCAATAATTTACCAGCTAAATTACGAACCAATTAAAACCCAACACCCGAATTGTTTTTCTCGGCTCCTACGCGTTCACTAAGCGCGTAGTCGGCCCGCCTCAACCCCGCCGTCCGCGTCGGGACGATGAGGGAGAGCCACCTGGTGGAATCCTAGTAGGATGGGTTGGTAGCGTGGCGTTTGGGCCACCATGGTAATGGGGCGTGTAGCTTACTTTGCTAGGGTATGGTATGGGATCCTGGTGTGTATGATGACGACCGGGACGACGAAGGTGTGAATGGACGCCGGCGGTCTGCTGTAAACATATTTGTCATATATTATCCTGATTTTGTTCCGTTTGTTCCGTTTCGGGTGCCTCCTTGGCCTTCTTGGGTCCCTTGGTGCACATCACACTATGTAAATGTTTTGACACCTCCGTCTTACCACACAACGACTAAGCAAGCATCAAGAGACTCTCCACCGCCAAATGGATCTCACCCAAAAATCGTGCAACGAATGATGATCACGTATCATCAGAACAACATCTTCTAGATGGAGCATAAGAACCACAGTGCAGATAACACTGCGCGTGACGGGCACTTCCGTCTTTCCGCACAACAATCCAATTCAAATGTGGATGATGAAAACGACGCACCTATCACAGGATTGGTGCCGGGTCAATACTTTGCCGCCCTTGACTTGAAAGGCTTATGCACATGTATACTTCTAATATTGCTAAACAAATCTTGCTGGTGTAATAAAGTTAAGACCACTTACGGTTATTGTTATTTTCGTTTCGTTCGTTGACCATCATGAACGCGAAAGCAAGGTTTTCCTCAAGACTTCATATTTCCACGATACTATTACTATCGGGGCATTGCTTCTACTGGTGTGACGCTAGGTCACTAACTGTTGAATAAGTCTTCCATGCTCCAGATAGGATCTCAACTTTCTCAAACTTCCCGACTTGTTGCAATATCCGAGCTGCATAGTATGCACGCTGCCCTGATTTACACGAAACAATGATTCTTTTGGAATCTGGCGAGATCTCGCCCAACCTTTTTCGGAGATCATTCAGTGGAATATTGATTGCCCCTTCAATCAAAACCCCATTGTTCACAATTTCTGGAGCATTCCTCACATCGAGGACTAAAACACCAGGAAGAGATGCTACCCGGCTCAGCTCCTTCCAATCAATCTGTTCTACAAGCCCGTCCATTACATTCTGGGCCGCCATCCCGGCAATGTTAACAGGATCCTTGGCGCTGCCAACGGGAGGTGCATAGCATAGCTCGAGGTCTGCCAAATGGTCCACAGTTAAACCGCCCTGCATCGCTGTTGAAATGACGTCAATCCTTTTTTCAACTCCATCTTCACCAACCGCTTGTGCACCAAGGATCGCCCCTGTTTTAGGATTGAATATGAGCTTGAAATTAAGGCTCTTGGCACCAGGAAAGTAGCTGGCAGGTGATCCAGGGTGGACGTGAACAGATTGGTAAGGAATATTTCTGGAAGTAAGCATCTTTTCATTCATTCCAACACATGCAGCTACCAAGTCAAACACTCGAACTACCGACGCAGCAAATGTTCCCTTGAATTTGCGATGCATCCCAAAAATATTGTCTGCTATCATTCTTCCTTGGCGGTTAGCTGGCCCAGCTAACGGAACAGCCCACTTCTCTCCGCCGCCAATAACTGGGTTTCGAACTTCGATGGCATCTCCTGCCGCCCAAACATCCGGTTTGTTCGTGTGCAGGAACTCGTCAACAACAATGTGTCCGCGTTCTGTGCATTTAATTCCAGCCTCGCGGACAACTTTGGTATCTGGGCGTACACCCATACCCAATATCGTAATCTGGGCAGGTGGGAGAGTCCTTCCCGAGCTTAACTTAACAACAGTGCTTGGGTCATCCTTATCATCGCTGTTGCTTGGCAAGAATTCTTGGATACCATCACCCGTCACAACAGTAACGCCCCTTCGATGCAAGTTTTCTTCGATAACTGCTGCCATCTCAACGTCGAAAGGACTGAGAACTTGAGGAAGCATCTCAACAACCGTCACTTGAAGGCCGCGTCGCATCAATTGTTCAACCATCTCCAGTCCTACGAATCCAGCCCCGGCAACAACGGCATGCATAGCATAGTGTGATGACCTATTCATTCCAATTTTGTATTGTGAACAAGAGTCACACTTCGAAGAAATGTTGGAAATCCAGGAAACTATTGCATCCATATCCTGGAGATTCCTCAGAACAAACAAACCGTCTCGATTTATACCAGGGATTGAAGGCTTCAGCGGCTCTGAGCCAACAGCAAGAACTAGCTGGTCGTACTTGGTTATGATCTCAGAGTTTGGTTGAGGTTGAGTCTCGTCAATAGCTGAAATAGTCTTGTGTTCTGTATCGATGTTTACTACACGTGTATTCACTCTCACTGTAGATGAATTGTACGAAAAGTGTAACAGGAGAGATCAGACTTCATTTCAGAAGAATAACAAATATTGCTGCGACGTTTTGTTACCATCAATGTTGAATATGCTCCTTAGACTTGCCGGAGTCTGAACTGCCATCTGGGACCGAAAGGAGAAGCAAAGAGACAGCAGTTGATTACATCGAATACTAAAAGGCCATGCACTTTGTTCACAAAGGTCGCATACCTGATTTCGATCGGTGATTTCGCCGCCAATAAAATATGGCATCCCGCATGACGCGAACGATACATCCGGCTAAGAGAGGAATTGAGGATTAGGAAGTGTGATGGGAGATCACCGCCCTTGAATATGGAACTTACGCCTGACTAATATTGAGAAACAAATGTCGATCGCAAAAGATATTTGAGTTTCCATGTTAAAAAGTGGCTTACACTATCAGAAGAAGCTTTCGTACCTGCAGCAGCAGTATTTCCGCGGACTCATCCAATCGCCTGGCCCGGGTCGCGCAGCTAGCCCCCCCGGCAACTCCTCCAATGATAACCAGCTTCTGCCCTTTCATCGATCCGTTTCTGTCTGGGTTACTCATGGTGGTCGTGTATCTTTCCCACTTGCTTTAGCTTTGTAATGATGTTGTCTGTTGTCTTTTTTATGAACAAGCCGATACGTATCAGGGGCTGCGCCACCGAGGATCTATTTTTCATGAACGAGAACTCTGATCAGTATCCAGAGGTAATTTTTTGGACCAACATACGCAGGAGTACCAGGGTTCCCCCCTCCTACTCTACATATTATGTACGATACAACATATCATCTTACCCCTGTCTTTGATTGACGAACAAAAAATATAGTACCATATTATTTTATCATGGGCGGCGGTACGAGACGGGATAGGGACGACTGCAATAATACCAATGGCGATCATCGAGTGATGAGGTCCGAGAAGAAATGGACGAACGCGCTGATGTGCCTCTCGGCATTGATAATCGCGACGCCCTTGTCCAACTATCTCCTCGTTGGCGACTTGACGACGACGGTGCCATCGACGACGACGACGACGGCTACGACGACGACGGGCGGCGCCAGTGGCGGCGGGAGTAGCAGGAGGGGCGATGTCGGCGTCGGCGGCGGCGGCGGCGGCGGGGACGACCGGCTTGGCGCGACGGACGACTTGATCGCGAGGAACGCCGACCTCGAGGCGCGGCTGCTCCGCGCGGAGGAGGAGCTCGCCCGCAACCAGCGACGACGGCGACAACAACTACGAACGTCGTCGTCTCTCGTCGTCGCCGACAACGACGAGGAGGTCCATCCTCCCGGCCCGTCGGAGGTCGACGACGGCCCTCCGTCGTCGTCGTCGTCGTCGTCGTCGTCGTCCATCGACAATCCCCTCCTGGTCAAGGCGAATTCGATCAACTCGTATTGGTGGCCGTCCGCCGAAAGCGGCGGCGGACTGCTGGGCCGTATACACGCCGCCCAGAACCCGAGCGACTGCACCTCGCCGTCGACGAAGTACTTCGTGTGGCGATCGATGAAAGACAACGAGAACGACACGCGGGGATTGACGGCGTGGGCGCACGCGGGTGTATCGCATCTCTTCCACGCCCTCACGGACGGGGACGAATACGCGAAATACGGGTCGTCGCGCGTCCTCTTGACGGACGACAAGCTATGGCCCATGGCGAAAGGGTGCGAACGCGGACCGGAAACGAGGGAATGCTACTTCGAGCCACTGTCGTCGCGATGCGGCCTGAAGGACGCCGACGACATCGACGGCGCCTCCGACCGTTCGGTCGTACTGAAGGATACCAAGGACGAGTACGACAGATCGATGCGCACTGTGTACTCGTCCGAGAGAATATGGTACCGAGTCACGGACGACAAGTACTCGTGGACGGGATTGCCGGGGGGGGAGAAAGATCACTCGGCCGTGAACATCGTCGCCGCGAGTTTCGCATACTACTTCCGCCCTCGTCCGTGGCTCGTGGAGGAGATCGATCGTAGGTTGCGCAATTCGATACCACCCGATCTCAATCCGGATAGGACGGTGGGTGTGCCGATACGCAGGAGCGACAAGTGCCACGGTCACAACATCACCGGATCGGCGAGCGGGGAACTGCAGTGTCCTCCGGTATCCATGTACCTCGACGGGGTGCGCAAATTCGTCGATCTCGATCCGCTAATCGAGAACGTCATCGTCACGTCCGAGGACAAATCGGCGTGCGACGAATTCGTCGAACTTCTCAGGAAGGAGATGCCGTCGCTGCGCGTCGTGCTCAACGTGGGCGACGTGCAGCAGGGCACGGGATCCGGATCGAAACTCGAATCGTACGTCGCGGGGGCGCACAACGCCGACGTGGTCGCATCCGCACTCTCGAGTATGCACATGCACCTGCGCGCTAGGTACTTCGTGGTAACGTCGAAGTCGACGTGGACTGCGACGATCGCGGTCATGGCGCGTGTGTACGGCTACGCATCGGAGATATCGGTCATTGACATTGGGAGGAACAAGAACACTTTTTCGGCGATTGCGAGGGCTGGATGCACGGGGAGATAGTAGTGAACGCGCATGATTAGTGGACCCGCCACTTTTTGGTGGTGGCGTCGAGGGAGGGAACGACTTATACCTATGTTTGTAACCTAACTGCCTCGGAAACGGTAAGTATGACGGGTGTTATTAGTGGATCTACCCCCAATGCCCACACGGGGGCTTGTTATTTGTACATGTCACGCTTAATGATTGACCACCATTTCGGTAGAAAGCGTGAAGGAAAACGATTTATTAGTGTAACCTGAACTGCTCGATGACGCTTCCGATTTCGGAGCTATAAAATTCACACATGAAGAGATTAGGTAGGGATTAAGCTCTGTGCAGATACGCTTTGTCTTGTCAACTCGGACCATTGTTTATTGATGGCAGGATGATGCCTCTCGGCCAAGTTACAAAACAGTAAATTAATGAATCCTCCCCAGCTATTTAGTCGGAATTTTAGTCGACCTTGCGATACTCCTCCTGGCCGCCATGCATGATGTCGTCCGCCACATCATACCTAAACCCTCCTCCTCGTCGACATCGATTTTTCGTCTGGGATGTGGAGGTATTTATCAGTATACTTTTTCGCAGGTAACAGTTTTATATTTCAGCTCTTCCCAGTAAAACAATTTTCCTAATGATGACTATTAGGAGCTCCATACATACCATAGGGTGCGGGAGACAGAAGTTTGATTTTAATGCTACATATTATTCAAAAAAAATCGTCTTTCGTTTCAGTTCAATGAGCCTATTTGCTCGATACCTTGATCGAACTGGCTCAATAGAAAATGTTCCTCACTTTGTGAAACTGGCCTCACTTCTTAGACATAGAGATGATACTCTGCTCAGATTGGATATTCCCCACGACAAACATGACAATGATGGCAATTTTGTGAGAACGTAGCGAATAATCAAACACCGTAAATAACAAGGATCAGGACTTCTTTCCGACACGTCTGGGCCTTGTTCAAACAAGTTCCTTTCTGTCATCGGTCTTCGGCTTTGGCGGAGTGAGCTCGTTGATAAATTTTTCTATTCGTGCAAAACTTCCACCAATTCCACCATCGTCAGATTCGATCGAGTCCCCTGTATTGAGGCGACGTCTGGGGTGATCCTGGGATTCCACAGAGCAATGATTCGAGTCAATTCGCATATCCTTTGTACGCCTCGAGATCTCGTCCTCGTGTTTATCTCCATCTTCATCCCCGCTTTTAGATTCGCTGAGAGACAAATCTAGGGTGTCAAGTTCTTCCTCACTTCTGGTCGAACTAGGCGATAATCCTCCACCTCCATTTCGCCTGCGAGCCCGTCGTTTCTTCGACGTCATCACAGTTTTTAAGTCGGTGAGAAAGTCTCCCAATGCAACAGAATCCCCAAATGCACGAGCGCTTGCGTCCCTTCGTCGTGCCTCTTCTTTTTCGCGATAGCCTTCCTCCCATTCATCCGGCGGAAAGACGAAGCAATGCGCCACGGAAGAAAAGAGCATTTCGAGGCAGATCAAAAAGTTTTGGGCGCGAACGACGAATTCATCGGCCTCCTCTTGGGTGTCGAATTTGTCTGGAAATCCCACGTTGACAACGAAGGATAGAACCATTTTTTGCCAGAATGTCATGAACACGACCCCTTTTATGCATAAGAACTTTGGCCAGGGATCGCACCAGGCTAGATTGCTACTCGTCGCGTGGTAAAACCGTACCAATCCCCTGAACGCGAAGAAGATGCTCACATTGGTCACAATAGTTATATACATTTGGGGGGCCTTCGGGTCTAGGAATTGTGTTGGTTCCACTAATTGATTTGAGACAAGCCAAGCAATGGCAGTCAGGGGCCGCAATAAGACGAACTGCATTGCATACCGTTGGCACTGGTCCAGCACAGCTTCGGCTTTTATTCGATCGGGGCTAACGTAATTGCCATATTCATCCACCACCCTCGGCGCTGGAGCGTCCGCGGAGTTCGTCAATGGGATGTTCTTCCTCCTACAGCATCTGTTCCGGCAAATCAACCACAATCTCTTGCATGCTTTGGGTCCGCAACGACACTTGTCTGGCCTGCTCAACTGATCTGCCCTGAGTTCCAGTAGGGTGATGACCGCCCGCCGATCCCCCCTCCCCAGCGAGGCAATCAGGAACGAGAAGAACATATAGACGCAGTAGCTTTCGTAGAACTCTCGAAAGACTGCCAGGTACGGTTCGGCATCCACGAATACCAGCGACAGCCAACTCGAAATCGAATAGACGGGGGTCATCCAAAGTACCGCCATGATCTTCCTCTGCACGACGGGGAGGTACATGTGCCGCAGGTGCTGGCTGAGGTGGTATCCGCTAACAAGGATCACCAGTATCGTAAACATGCCCGCAAACTGCACGGCCAGCATAGAATTTTGATTCTCCTGCAGGTCTTGGACGGATGTCAAGTCCTGGTGGATGGATTCCGTCGCATCCTCCACGCTCGCCTCCACAGTGTCGGTGAAGTTACTGATGTACTGGTCGGTCGCGTTCAGCGATTCGGACACCAGTTTCGTCAGGGTTTTCACCTGCGCCGCATAGGTGGACTGGAAGGTCGATTGCTGGGATTGCATCGCCGCCAGCTGTTCGTTCACCTTGGCGATATCAACCTGATAGGTGATTTGGACGGAGTGGATCATGGAGGAGAAGATGACGACTATCGTGGCGGCTGAGGCCGCCAACAGGATTAAGAGGATGCACGAGGGTATAAGAGAGTTCATTGCAAACTTTGGTTGGTCATAACAGGTTGTGCTGGTTCAAGTGCTTTGTTAGTCTAAACATGGGCCGTCAAGTTCTGATCATGGCATTGCTCGTATTAATTTTTTTTTTTTAGGGCTTCGCTTTGCTTTACTTACCTTCGTACTATGTACCGTACCACCAGCGTTTTTTTGGCGATATATGTTTGGCGATCAAAAGTAGAGTACGAGATACGTCTACCGTAAAAACCGGGGTTTTTAAGAACCAGACACTAATAAATCTACAATATTATTTATCAGGTTCACATACAAATATTCTAAAATTGATGTTAACTCGTTAAATCCTACAGATTTTTCATAAATAGATGCGACAAGTTAGCTCCTCTCGTCAAGAGCTTTCTGGCAATGCCCAATATGCCATAGTTCAACCGGAAAATGGTTTGTGCTCCGGCAGGCTGCAAAAACCGTAACAACCATGGCCGTCGACGGCGGAAATGCCCCCCTAACGCCCCACACGAGGCATTGTGCCTCGTTCCAAAGTGCCAGATTGATGTGCGACAATCCCCCGAGCAAGCGGATATAATTATAATGTTGGGGGTGTTGAGGGAGTGTATGGTATGGCCCTCAAAGCGCTCCTTTGTTCCGGAGATGATGCTGATGCACCGCCATAACATCGGAGTTTGATGAGGGACACCCCTTCAACCGGGGGGTCGTCGCCCATCGAGTGAAGACGATGGCTAGGGGCGAAAGGGTTTATGTGCGGCACTAGGGTGCAATTTCTGCCGGCGTCGGCTGTGATCGGCCATGGTTGTGACGGTCGTTGTTGACCGGTGACGTCAGATTATTTTAGTTTCTACGCAAGCTTAGTACTGACCAGAGTTTTGTTTGTACCTTACGCAGAAAAAAAAACCTCAAAAAAATATACTGTCACATCAAGGAACATTAAGAGGTTCTTAAACCCCGGTTTTTACGGTATTACTCTACTCCAGATAGAGTTTTCCCATAGGAGTTGTTTGGGCCATATTATGAAATCAGCAGGCACAAAATCATGTCAACCTTGGCACTAGTAGGCTGAGCAAGTCCAGCTGGGTGCTGAAGGATGTGTTTGCACTAGTCATTGAACAGGTAGGATTTGAAGGTCTCCTTTGGATGAAATCAGCATCCCACTCAGACTCAGAAAATCAACAATATTCTAGAAAAGTTGTCTTTTATCTGACTTTTTTCCCTGATCTAACATACCGCACCCCGGGAGCCTCTGCGGAAGGGGTTGGCCAAGGCGGCCATCAGAGGATTTTAGTTGAATCAATCAATATCTGATAAGATTCAAATGTCGTCTGTCTGTCCGTCTGTGTGTAAGGAATTCCTACTTTAAATTCCTACTCAAATGTTGTCCGTCAAATTCCTACTCAAATGTCGTCCGTCTGTCTGTCTGTGTGTAAGGAATTCCTACGTAAACAATATTTTGTATGCAATATTGTACAATATTTTGTAAGCAATATTGTATGATATGTGCATTGTAAACAATATTTTGAATGCAATATTGTATGATATGTTACGGTAAACAGCTATATTGTAAACAATATTTCATGATTCTAGATCATTACGGCGCATAAATAACACTACTAATGAAATGAATAATCATGGTGATTCTAGAGCATTGCGGCGCATAAAGAATGCTGCTAATCAAAGGAAATGACGTCAGGATCCAGCAAGAAGAGAGGAACAACAAGTAGCCGACATAGCTCGACGGCGAATTGCAAGAGAGCAACCAGGAAGAAGAGAGGAAGAACAAGTAGCCAACACAGCTCGACGGCATATTGCAAGAGAGCAACCAGGAAGAAGAGATGAAGAGAATGAGCAAC
>JALLOS010000093.1:0-17881 GCA_036939435.1 Stephanodiscus minutulus
CGGCACTCGTGTGCAAGCGGTAATAATACGAATCTTTGTGGAACAGAGCGCAGCAAAAAAATATTTCTAAAATAATTTCCCCGCGAAACTGGCCGGGGGCAAAACAAATCATAGAGGAATCAATACACCGATGGTTTGAGCGTTCCCTGTGTTGTGTCGCAGTGTCTCTCAACCAGAAAGAATAAGATACTTTCTTCAAAACGAGCAAAAGTCTTTTTTTAAGTTCCGTCCAACAAATAGATGATTGTGGCGAGGTGGAGGAGAGGACACACATAGCCCATCGTAACATTCCATTCATCATCATCGTGTGAAATTATACTGCGGGCCAACCGATGCGATAGCGCTATATTCCGCAAATGAGTCCTTTTCCCTTCTCCTCGTTTTTTTATCTTCTAGCTCTCAGCTGCGGACTGGTGGCTGCGGTTTCCGCGCCGCATAAGGAAAGACAGCTCCGGCCTGACCCGCTTCTTGAAAGCTGGGAAAAGGAGGAGGTATTGGCGATTTTGCTTAATGATAAGATTGAGGAATCAAAAGCAAAATCGCCCACATTAAGTCCAATCGTGAGTGATAATAAACGCAGTCGCCTCACAAAGGTGAACGTTTGCTTGGTGTCTTTGGTATGAACGTGTTACTTAAATTCTCATGAAAAAAAATCCTAGCCTACATCATCGAGCCCGACGTTTTCGCCGACTTTGTTGCCAAGCAAACGTCCCACGCTGAATCCTACATTGAGTCCAACAGAAATACCATCACAGTCCTCGCGGCCATCTGAAACGCCGACTACCAACCCCTCACCAAATCCATCTGTAGCACCATCCGCCAGCGCTATTCCGACCTCTAGTCCTAGTAATAGTCCGACGCATGTGCCGTCTATGGCGCCTTCAGCTTCTATGTCGCCAACGTCAGCACCATCATTCTCCTCGTGGCCGTCTGGAATGCCGACTATGAAACCTACAATTTCTCATTCGCCAACTGTTACTAAATCCACTCAACCTAGCCTTTTGGCTACTCATTCCGCCCAACCGAATGCCACAAAAAGCAGCTTGATTATTAATCAGAATAAATCTTTAACTGGCAGCGCAATGGCATTGGTAATTATTAGTGTATTCTGCTCCATCCTGATGGCGTCTGGAAGCGCTTATCTTTACAGGAGTGTCGCTCGCTCTCGAGGACGCAAACGCAAAAGATTAGCGACACTGAGTGAGATGTTATCATCACCTTCAAATGAAGCCACTCTTGAGATTTATTTGGATCTTAGGAATGGAGCCGCAGAGTCGACAGAGACAAACGAGTATCTCTATTCTAGCGGAGAGTCAGGTAGCAAAGGGAGCAACGGAGAGTGGGTAGACTTGGAACATAGCTCAAATGGTGTAATTGAACTTCCATGCCCAGAGCAGTCAGCATGGGATAAGGAAAGAGGCCGACAACTCTCCGTGACTTTTTCTGAGGAAAACGAGGTCATTTCATTTGAGACGGACCCAGAGGATGTCATCCGGGCAGTAAGAGATTCCAAATCCGACTCAGTTGCCGACAAGAAATCTAAGGGGAGGAAGGACAAATGTCAGGAGCCTCTCCGTTCTCCCCCCAAGATCCCTAACTTTTCTGGTACACGTCGTGCAGGTAAACAGCTCCCAACCTTATTCGCCCCAGAATCGCTGACTTCGCTGATACCTCGTCATAAGATTGCTGAGTTTGACGACCACATATCTGTTCTCAGTGAGTTTGCAAACGACCAGCTAACAGAACTGATTCAAGATGTCAGCTATATCAAAAGTCAGCTATCTCAACTCAGCAGTAAAGAAGAGGTTGAAAAAAGGATCAAAGACGACAGTTGCAGCGCAAGTGAATGCCTACAATGGTTTGCTGGCGTCAGCGATAATGCATCAACTGGATCTTTGGAAAGAGAGCGTATGGCTAAGGAGGAGCAGGAAGCCAACCTAGCCACCCTACACAATTTTGTTACACAAAGGGAGGATGAAAAGGTTGCCAAAAAAGCCGAAGCGTTGATGAAGAGAAAAGAAGACGAGAAAAAGGGGAAAATGAGGTATTCATCCTCTAAGAAAGACAAGAATGAAAGGAGCCGGTCCTCAGATCGAAATAGGGGCAGACAAACCAAGTGACAGGACCGATAGGGCTCAGTGAGCCAAATGGACACAATTGAGGTAGGCAGACAACCTGGGTGTGACTCAGTTGATTGCAACAACAACGAATGTCAATCTGTCAAAGATTTGGAGACCCCTTACTTCAGAAGAACAAGGGGGGGTGGCATTCAAGCATTTACCTTGTTTCCTAGGCAAATTTGCTTGTTAATTTATGTATGACTGTGTATAAGTATATTCAAATGTTTCTATGGATTCAATTAAGTAACAAATTCATTACACTGTATCTTGTTGATTATTACACGGTTATCATTCATGGTGTAAGGTAACAAGACCAATTGCCAATAAATGAGAGGGTGCAACAAACAACCAAAAACATGTGGGGTTGGCAGTTAACATAAGTGACAGGAGTTGTGACCAAGTGAGAGCATGGGGAGTGCTATTCCATCAATTTGGGTGAATTCTTGATGAGCATGAAACTGGAACTGGAGCTAGAACTGGAACTAAAAATAGCCTGCAGTACTTCCCTTGGTAGTACTACTATTTTGGCAATTTATTGCCAATATTTAGTGGTTGTAGCTTTTGTTGGCAAGTTCCTGTCTATGGAGTCATTTGGACTGATAATCAGATCCCATTGTGATTGTTTTCAAAAGGTATCAATTTTTTAGGGAATTATTGAATGAGAGATGGGGAGGCATGTTGGATACCACCCAACAGTGCAGGTGGGGGTAGCAGCCAATAGAAGTGACAGGTTTAGCCGGGGGCAGCATGGGGGTTGTGATATTCGATCAATCTGAAACTGAAACTGGGACTGAAAATGAAATCAGTACTTCCCGTAACATAGTACTCATTTGGAAATTTTATGTTGAGGGCCTGAAATCATACCAATATTTGGTAGTTGTAGCTTTTGTTGGCAAGTTTCTTGCTATTGTCCGCTGGAGTGATTTGGACTGATCATCAGATTCCACGTACCATTGTCTAAATTCATCACAGTGTGAGTTGTGAGAGCAATCTTCCATGATGATGGGGAGGCATGTTTGCAGTGCAGGTATCCACCACAACCATTCTTCAATATAAATCCATTTTGGTCAAATCCTTTTAGCCTACAGGGAACGACAAACTTCTTCGAAAAAATGTGTTGGAGAATACTCAAAATCGGGTGTTGGAGTTGACGGCGTGGACCAAACTTTTGCTCTTGACGCCAGCTTCTGATGGGAATGAACACACACACATACAAAATGCATACTACATAGATCAAGAAACACCTAGCAATATCCTCCTCTCTCACATGTGTCTGCTTCCAAGGCTTTACGGAAACAAACACCAAACATGTGAACAAGAGGTCACAATAAAGTCCAATGATTTTTCGGGGGAGGTCCAAATGCACCAAGCCCTTAGTGGCAGCGTAATGATAAACTAAACTAAACTCATTACTCCGGCGTTCTTGGGCTTCGGGTATTACACCCACGTGAGCTCTCATGAGGATAGGAGTGGACATTAATAATTTTTTGAAGAACTCTAAGATAAAATGATCGCTGTCGCCGGAGGCTCGTGGACCAAAAAAAGCTCGTCGAGTGTTTCCGCGAACCGTAAACTTGGAACGGCGTGACCGAAGGGAGCTCTCATGCGGATATGAGTGGCCATTAAAGGACTCATATATCATGTAGACCCAATTTATCTAATTTGTAAATATCAAATTTCAATTCACTAGCCTAAGTACATACATCTGTTCCAACCTGAACTACACTGCACCCTTATCATCCCAATATCCCGATACGAGCTTTTCTAATGCAGAGCTCTTCTTCATACATCGTGCAATATTCTTCACGCCGAAGCCATCCCTCGATGGGCCAGTCTTCTTCATCAAGATCAATGCCTTGTTGTAGTAATAAAACGCATGAATGAATTTTTGCTGGGAATGATATGCTTTGCCACGAAGGTAAGATGCATGTGCAATCCCACGCGAGGCCATTTTGCGACGCATCGCACAGTCAGAGACTAATTCTGCATCTTCACTCTTTTGCGCCTCTAATTGGCCATTTTTCGCATTTGAACGGATGTTACTCAGGATACCAACAGCTTCCCGATATGCGATTTCAGCCTCATTAAATCGACCCAATCGGGCCTTCATAATGCCAAGAAATACCAACGGAGTGGCCAGCTCTTCATCTATTGTGAGCTTTCGCTGGATCGCCACTGCCATTTCTACATTCCGTGCTGCTTGAACGATTAGCGAAAGGTCGTTATCATACCCGTCCAATCCACATGCTGCAAGGACATGTCCGCGAAGGAGAAGAGTCTGCACAACACAATGATGTGCTGGGTATTGAGATATCATAATTGCAATTGAATTGGAAAGCATTGGGTGGGGACGATGTTCTTTTGGACTTTCCGGCTTGAGACTTAGTACCGCACCCAGGACACTGCTCCCGACGCTTGCGACGAAAGCGCTGCGTAAGTCTATATGAGTCATAATACTGGTGGCATTGGCACCATTGATAATACTAGGTACTGTGCCAGTAGCGTGGTTTGGATCTGTCGTGGTGTTTGCAGCTGCTAGTGCCACCATTGAATTTCGTGAGCCACCTTCATGTTCATTCAAAAATGACTTTTGGAATGCCAAACATTCAGTGGTCGTATCCAGCGCTTGGGAATACCTTCCATGGCAATAATGAGCATTGGCCGTTTGAAATAGGGCAAATCCTGGAAATGTCGTCCATTCGCCCTTGATATTTCGTTGGGGTGGTGGGTATTGGACATCGGATGTGGATTTACTATCGACAACTGCTGGTTGAGATGATGGAAATTTCTCCAAGAGAGGCACATCATTTCGTGAAGCCGAGTCGTTTTTTTCTGTCTTCGGGACAGGCAGGTCCGGATAGGGTGGGAGATGAAATTTATCAATCTGATTATCATTTGCAATGATTGGTTTCTCAATACGTGAAGAGCTAGTCCATAATGGAGATATTCTCGAATTATTTGGGTTCGCCACCGGCATGCATCCCCCCGACGCAACCAGTCTCCCCAGTCTCTTTTGCAAGTAATGAGAAGGTGGCATCGATTCGTGGGTGACAAGAGTTTGTCGGAGTTCTTCGCTTTTTGGAGAAATCGCCATTCCGCGATCAATTTGAATTGACGTCGCCGCAGAAGTTTGGGGCGAAAGGGGGAGAGATGGTACACTGGCCAAATTGTCCGCAGCGTGGTCGTCGTGCATTGCAATTGAAGAGGATGCACCGCTTGCCGTTACTGTTTTGTGTTTTGGTGATGTCGAATAAGTTTTTGCGGATGTCGTCGTCCAGCTTGAAAACCAAGACATGCCATATGCTGTTGCTCTGTGGGGAGGCGAGGATGAATGGTTGCCATTCATTTGGTTATTATGATTTATGGAAACATGGGGAGAATCTGTATGCCACGAGTCACTGTTACTGTGGGCGTCATCGCGTGTTTGTTGAGGCGGTTGAGACGGTGAAGAGAGGAAGGGATTGGAGCTCATGTTCATGTGCATAAGATCAACCATGGACATGTTTCTGTCTCTCTCTGTGGGGAGTACTATCGAACGGATTCTTAGAGGTTTGTTTGTGCTTTTGCGGCTAATCGCTGGGCTGGTTGCCGAATTGACCTCACTCTCTGTTTTGTTCTCTGCTCGTCCCGCGGCCGCCCGGCCCCATAGATGATGATGTGGTCTGATTGCTTCGTGGTTGTCACGGCGGTGGCGTTGGTCCCGCGGTGCGCGATATTCTACATCTCCGTGTCGTCAATTTCATACGTGGGAATAGTATCTTTTCGCACTCTCCTTCTCTCTTTCTCCACCAAGCTTTCGTCCAACGTCTGTCCACGATCCTCCACAAACGCCCTTCTCCTCTCTCGCTCGCGCGTTGCCCGCGGCCGCCGCCGCCCCTCGCCGCCCGAAACGAAGGATGGAACAAGAGAGACAACTCAGAACCAGAACCTCCACCACCACACGATGGTCATATTATTGTCGGTGGAGGGATCGTATACCTCACAGAGATAGAGAGCGCAGATCACAGAGAGCCCACATGATCCCTTCAACCCTGCTCTTCCTCTTTTTCTCTTCTTCAAGCGCCTTCTCCCCAGCCGCTTCGCCGCGACCGCGGAAATATGCCGCCAGCATCAGCGGTCCCGCCTGGCGCACTTCATCGTACAGCGGAGTTTCTCCGCTCACGAGCAAAAATGGAAAGTGCCAGCCGCTTCTATTGCCAAGCTTGGCCATGATTGCGGCGCCGTCGACGCCATCGGGGGCCACTGCGTCCTCGATCGCCACCCCAAAATCTAACTACAAGAAGCGAACTGCGATCCTCATGGCCTTTTTGACTGGCTGGGTGGATTACATCTTCATCAAACAGTACGGTTATTTCGCGACCATGATGACCGGAAATTCCATGAAAATGGCCAACGCAATCGTCGATGGACGTATCCGTGACACGATCTTCTTCTTATCAATTATATCTTCGTATATGTTTGGAGTGGGCATCTTTCGCCGAGCAGAACTGTCGTACAAGGACAAGGCGTTGCACGGATTGTTTGCCCCGATTGTGGCTGGGTGCTTTTTTTTCACTGATTATCTATCATGGGCTAATCCATCTTGTAAGATGTTACCCGCTGTGTTGCTTTCGTTTTCTTGGGGCATCATTAATCAAGTTGGGGCCGACGTCACAGGAACTCTGATTTTTGTTGTTACTGGTGCTATGGTGAGTCAGCGAAAAAGTGATTATTCATCGTTGTCTGTGGATTGAAACTTACCCAACCGAATAACAACCATGATCCGTAATACTATCGATAGACTCGAGTCTCATATATGATCGTGGACCGTATCAGTCGTACTGCTGGTCGGAAGAAGATTCCAAAAGAAGGACTTTTAATGTCGCTGAGTGTGATTGGGGGATTCGTCCTGGGTGCAGCGTGGAGCGTTTTTTTAAGCGTAAGGGCGCCGCAGTTGATCAGTCGAAGAGCTTTCAGTATCATCGGTTTAATTTATGGATTGCTATTTCTGTGGTTGGATAGAAGAGATATCGGGTCATGGCTTAAGAAAAAATGATGATCTATGCGAGATTGACGTTAATGACATGATTGTAAAAATCTGTAACATCGCATCATGAATACCATATCCAATGTGCATGCAAACAGTGTACAATAAAATAGTATGAATAAAATAGAATTTCAGAGAGGATTCTAGAGAGTTGAAGAAAGATGTTTTGACACCGACCAAATCACATCCGAGTGTACGGACACGTTTTGACATAGAGCAAATCATCCCTAGGAGTATCGACCGACATTGTCTATTCAGGTTCTACCAAGAAACTATTACCACACACTGCCTCCATAAACTCCCTTCATCATCCTCGTTGGACTGTTGCTGTTCAAAGTAACCTCCCCAGGACTAGATTGCCAAGCATCTCCCTTTTCTTTCTCAGACTTTGGAAAGAGATTGATCGACCGTTGGGCACTAGCAACGTTCAACGAAACAAACGGCGCAGCTGATGGATCAAGTGACGACTCGGGAGACATAGAACGAGTTTCAATTCTAACAGACGATGATGCTTTCACTTTCACGTCATCTTCCTCGTCATCAAGTAGTTTGGAAAGGAACAGCTCATTATCAGTTAGAAAACCCGTGTCGTTCTGGTTGTGTAGGTCAGATTGGCATGGAGTTTGAGTATCAGATGGGTGAACTAGTCCAGGAGGCGGCTTCAGCACCTTGTTTTGCTGACTAAGCGAGAGGGCACAGAAAGAATCCCCCACGGAATGGAAAGAGCCACCATGGAGCAATCCAATGCCCTGGGCTGTCGAATTCGCAGATAGACTATTGACGTTCCAATTCTGTGAGATTTGTCTATGACGTAATAGTCGTTGAATTTGGGCATTTTGAAACTCTCGGAGTTGTTTGGCTGCATCATTCCTCTGTTCCTGAGTTGGCACCAGCGGACCTTGAGACATAAGATTTGAGTTCAAGCTGAAGACAGGTTGAGACCGACCTTGCAGAGGTGAAATATATGGAATTTCTTCTTGATCTTCCAAATGGCTACCAATTGGCTTGAAAGGTGGTGATTGTGACGATGAAAATGAAGTTACCGACGTTGATGGACATGAAATCATAGTGGGGATGTCTTCGGTAAAACTGGAGCCTTGACTACCAGAAGCTGAATCGGTGGAAAACGGCGCTGGATCGTTTGAATCGCTCTCGTTCTGCCATTTCTCGGCGCGTCGAATGCTCGAGGACTTGCTCATAGATTTCCCAGCCGGTGGAGCGGATTCATCGGCCTTGACTGAAGGCTTTGGCGGCAGATCATCGTCACCAGGAGACCCTTCGAAAGTACGACTATCAATCTTAGATTCATCATTGCATGTCGCTGATTTACTTCTTCCGCTAGTTGGCTTGGTCAGCTCCCTTCTCTTAGCCTTCTTCCTTTGACGTGCTCGAGACGACTTTGCCAGCTGAATTTCTTGTTCGTGCTCAAGTAGCCACTCAGGAGTCTCAGTGTAACCAAGGGATGAATACCAGTGAAAGAATGATTGAGATGCCCAAGTCAATCCATACACTATAACAAATGCCGCCACCGATGAAGCAATATACCGAAATGACTTGTTCAATATGGAGAGACACCCAAGGTATTTTATGCCAAGCTGTTTGAAGGATAACTTGGGGAGCGAACAGCCTACAATCCACTGAATGAAGGACCTCAAGACCATACCTCCTATGGAACTGGCCACAGCAACCCCGCGTCCTTCGTAATCATTTCGAGTTTGATCATCAAAATTTTCATTGTCAATACATTGATTCATGCATGACTCTAGCATCTTGGCTAGATCATCCACAAATGTATTGAAAACCTCTTGACTCGCATCACTAGACTCTCCCCCGTGCAAAGCGACGCTGTCATTTACCCTGATTGAACCCAAATCAATTCTCCCATCTAGCGGAGGAGAAGAAGATGTAGAAGGCATGTGATGATGATGATCCCACCCCGCAATCCAACGCAATGCCGCATCCCATTCCGCATTGACCCGCTGCATACGATGATTGCCAAATATTCGTAATGACTTTGACCATACGGCAGCCGCCGCAGCCACCGCAGCCATCTGCACCGTTTCCTCGTGAGACAATGGTTCCGTACTGGCAGAGGCACGCCTTCGTTGGGCTTCGGCGACAAAGGGCGGTCTTTTCACCCTGGCAATGATGGGCTTATTATTACCCGCTGAAGTATCACTGCTACCCGAGCTTTGATTTTTCCAGTACGGCTCATCGCCAAACCCCGTGAGAATTTTGATCAGCGTCGGAAGCCTTCGCGGGCGGGTGGCAAGCGACTGTTGTGTGGGCTTCAGCATTTCGGACCGGCTGCCATCAGATGGCCGATCGTCCCTAGCTTGGAACTTGGACTGCTGCCTCGGCCCTCGGCTAAGAAAGAGCGCGTCCATTGACGACGGCGACAGGGAGGACGGCGCGGTACTTTCCAATGCTGCCGACTGCAGGCGTTCGTCGCATGTCAATCTACACTTTTCGAGTCGGGGATGCTGATCGCCTGCGAAATGTGAACGGGGGGAACGCAGAGACGGTGGTCAGATCAGAGTGATCCGTGCAGAAGGTATTTTCAGGCGTCGTGGTCAATTCGCCATCGACATCTGTTCATTAGAAGACCCAGTTACCCAAGTTATTAACAATTATCCCAAAGCCCAGCCTTCGAGCGTCATCACCTCGTCAATTGCGTTCGCCCCGGCAATAGGTGGCGGTCACGACGGAACAAAATCAGCATTTTTTTGTGACCCTCCTCTTCGCATTCACTCACCTTCCAGCTCGTAGTTGGAAGCGTATAGAAGCAACGTAAAAATCAACGCTGCAACTGCTACTATCCACAGTAGCGCGAGGGCGCTGCTCTGGTGCTGCTTCCGCGGTCGTTTTCGACGTACTGCTGCTGCCATGATGGGGCCGCTTTTGTTCTTGTTTCTGTTTCTGTTTGAGGTGAAGAGGATCGCGGATGCCGGGTTTTCCTGCTCTCCGCATTCGCCTGAAAATTCTTATCAACTACTTAACTCCTCTTACGAAGTACGACAGTATTACTTATGAAAGGAAAAAGGACTGCACAAAATGCAGTATCGTAGAAAGGTACCATAGAGATACTTGAGATATGGAAAACGGTAGGTAGATTTTAAGGTGTAGAGAGTGTATTGTAAGCTCAATACCCACACCACATACTTAAAACACACACCACTTACTTAACACAACAGAGGTGTTTCTAAATTGTCTCAAAGGCCAGACGGCTCTTTTTTCAATGTCTCCTCCCCGCCCGCGCGCCCCGCCCCGCATCCAACCAAAACAAAAGCCTCCCCACTACACTCACTCCCCCACCACGCCGTGCTTCGCCTCCGTCCGCTCTCGCCTGCCTTCTCTCGCAAAGTCACGGCGCCATGAAGAAAGACACGAAGGCCATTCGAAGAAATCCGCCTATCAAAGGTTACCTCCCAATCCACATCGAGCTTCCTCCGGTCGGCGGCAAGGATGATCAGTACACATTCACGTCGTTCATCTACATCAAAGAACACGCCCAAAAATCACAACAAGGGAGCAATAGCACATTGAGCGGTAGCAGCGGCGCCACGCTTTTCATTGCAAACGCGCCTGCTAATGGACCTATCCGTACGGATTTATTTCTACGTGCCCTATTTGAACCATATGGCGATATCCTTAGGGTGACAGTAGCACAAGATCCACGGAGGGTGGGATCGTCTTCGTCAAATGTCGAAGAGGAGGCAGTAGAAATGTTTCGAGAGGCGGCCCTAACGGAAGTAGATGACGACAATGCGTCATCTTTTGGAAGGATTCGAAGGGGAGATGGCAAATTCGCACACGTCGTATTCGCTTCTTCAAAGGAAATGAAGAAGGCGCTCAAGATGCTTACCAGAGAAATATCCGGTGCAACTGATGCTTTTATGATGCGATTGGATGAGGAAATGATAGATCAGCTCAAAAGGGAAACGGCAAAACTTTTATCTAATGGCAATCATGATGGCGATGATGAAGTTCGAGGTTGTGACGGAGAAGCACTCGAACACTCATTGACTGGCATACACGCAGTAGCCGCGCAATTGAGGCAAAAGGCCTGTCGACACATCTCCCGCCAAAAGCTAATGCAAATGTGCAACGATGCGATGGCGTCCTTTGAGTCCGAAGAGGAAGATGCGGTACGCAGAGCCAAACTCGCAGGTGATCAGCCAGATGAAGATGGGTTCGTCACAGTAACGCACAAGGCGACTCCGTCATTTGGTGTTGCAAATGACTTGGAGGAGGAACTCCATCACAGGCGAAAGGCGGGGAAAAGGAATCGAAAACGCAAGGGTGGATCAGGGGCAGACGAGCTGTCGGACTTTTACAGATTCCAAATGAAGGAAACGAGGAAGAAGGAGGCGCATGATCTGAAGAAACGATTTGAGGAAGACTTGGCTAAGGTGAAGAAGATGAAAGAAGAAAGAGCTTATAGACCCTTTTAATGAAACTTTTGCGTTAGCTATGTTTGCTCTCAAACAAGGGAATCGTGTATTTTGCTCTTTGTAATTGATGCATTCAACCCCCCGTCATGGAACATGGTTCGATTGAATGAGTGTGAAAACTTTTGACTAAGCCCATGACGAACATTTTGGAATGTTGCCAGCGAGGGCTTTTTCGATCCGTACTCTGTAGCCGTTGTATGATACAATGGATGTTGCACCTTGGGGTTGTGATTATATTGAGATAAGATTTCCACGACGTCTTCTTTCGAAAAGATCTTGGATGAATTGGATGGATCAGAATAGTGCTCGAGTTCCTTCTGGACAAATGGTGAATTTTTACGACGCTTGTTCATTGAATCAGATTCTTTAAGACGGAATACTCGCGACAGTGACGATTCTGAGAACGCGCATCCCTCTCCAAAGCGATCTGACTCTCTTGAATAAACGAACGACATATCTTGCGAAGTCGAATGATTTTCGTTCGACAGATCATTCGATACACCGCGTTCTTCACTCGTCAAGACTTTATTATTGCCATCTACTGGCGATGTATACACACGTTTGGAAGCTTCAGGGAGAGACATCCCATAGCATTCATTGCTGGTGACCATAAATGGATTAGTCATTGCTTTTCTTTCGAATTGTGACTTGGTTTGAGTATCTTGGTTTGGTTGCAAAGTCAGTTGGTGGGAGATTTTGGTCTCAAAGTGTGATATCGCTAGCTAAAAACTGCGAAAAACTGCATTTTTTGCGAGTTCAAATGATAATTACAAAAAAGGCCTCAACGCGAGGGCACGAAGAAGAATCTTCGTCCTGATCGAATCAATATTTTGCTTCTTCTTCTCTTCTTCTTCGCTGACCAAAGCATTTTCCCCATGATTGTGACCTTGCAAGACGAAAATTTGTCTCCTCGGAGTGTGGCAGCTCTCATAGCCAAGCGACAGAGAGGTGGCGACGGTTTAAAGTCATTGATAGCGCCAACAGCAAAAGAGCATGATGAATATGCATCTAGGCGAACATTTGAAGTGTCTCAACCGAAGAATAGCCCATCGAACCAATCGTTGACAACCTGCCGAGGGAGTTCATCTAAGAAGCTGAAGAAGAGGCCTAAGAACCACTTGAAAGCTAACCGTGAAGCGCTCAAAGAGAAACAGCGCAGCAACAAGGACGTAGAGTTGGAGCGACAAGCAAAAGAAAAGCTCCGGCGTCAAAAGCTTGATCAGAAGAAGCAACAGCTCTATGGAAATGTCAAATCAAGGATTCTCGAACCAACTGCTCCCTCCGCCTCGTCGCCAAGCGAGCACAGTTGTAATTCTGCTATGGCGTCTCAGAGAAATGGCTCGTCCGCGGCTTCTCCACTTTCTGGAAACTCGACACGACAAAATATGTCATTTGGAAAAAAGGCCCCAGTACCTCAACCAAATACTTATGCACATAGTGTCGGGACGTCATCATCAGAAGAAAAGCACAAATCCTATGGAAAGGTTCCAAAGTATATAACTGAAAGAAAGGCGAGGATAGAACAGGAGGAGGAAGAAATGCGAATTATGAAAGATAATGCACCCCCCGCACCAGGTTTAGTTCTAATGGAAGAATCAGAAAGACTTGAGACGTTGCGCATGCTGGAAGCGAACGAAAAGGAGGCAAGGGAAGCACTCC
Source organism: Stephanodiscus minutulus (assembly GCA_036939435.1). NCBI lineage: Eukaryota > Bacillariophyta > Thalassiosirophyceae > Thalassiosirales > Thalassiosiraceae > Stephanodiscus > Stephanodiscus minutulus. The sequence goes on from JALLOS010000093.1 coordinate 13,260, forward strand.
AAAATATCCCCTTCCGTATGAATGAACAAAGAGCTGCTAGATTGAGACAGGCCGTAGAGTATCGTCTGAAGGAGATCGAAGATACGAGAAAAATCTTCTCAAAGGAGAAAGTATTCGTGGCAAAAAATGACGATTAGTTACAATACGACGCCATCCTTTCGCCATGAGTAAATATAAAAACGAACCTCGTGGGATTATGTCAACCCTTTCAAGCGTTCATGTAACCGCCACACCCTTCATACAAAGCACGCAGCTCGTCGTCGATATCATCTTCTTCTTCATAGTAGCTGTTGTTAATTGCCTGTCTAGCCGATCGATTTGTCAATGCTATCAAAGCACCCCGCAACAGCCCAATACTCGGCGGACCATTGAGGACTTCGTCCCCATATGCGCGTGCCACTGCTTCTCTATAGACGACGACGAGGACCCATCCAGAATACGCCACGATGAGCCATATCAGTGAAAAGATGAAGCAATATGTGGCGAAGTAAACATAAACTCTCTTCCCGGCGGTAAGGGAGAAGAGGATTCCTAACATGTAGTTCGCAGCCACGGTCAAATGTGTGAGTACCGCGAATGCACGCAAACACGTTCCCGGCGGAGCATGAAAGGTAGCATTATCCACACCTCCATTTGTCGTCCGAATACCGTAGGTTTCAACTTCGCCACTACTTTCACTCCCGTCTTTTTTACTGCAACAAACATATCGTTGCTTTCTATCACAGCATTTGCCGCCGGATGCAGAGCGCAGGAGGAACGACGAAGAAATTCCACTTCCAAAGAAGGAAGCAACTCCTAAATCGAATCCACCGGAGTTATTACGCAAATGAAACGTATTGTGCAATGCCCACATCCAAAAGAATACCGAAGTTCCAAGCACGAAAACCGAATACAACCTCAAGCGATTCTGCAATTCCTCTGGGTCATTGTGGTCATCTGATAAAAGTATTGGTGCCAGCGGCCCAAGAATCTTCAAGGAGTAATGTGGTAAGCCGTGGCCGACGTTGGGTTTTTGACTCGAGTAGGGGGGATTGCGCGAAGCGGTGGGATTGCGTGAGGCGGTGTGCTTGTTGCCTCGCATTTTACGTCATGGTCCTCTCTTGTTTGTTTGCCCGAGAAAATCCATGGTCGTATGTACCGTGATCACGTGACGAATCACGCATCACAACATGAACTCATCATCATGAAGTGAGAACTGACTTTTCCGAGATCGCCATCGCCCCCACCCTCGCAACAACCTCGAAGACGGGCGTGCGAAAATCACGATGACGACGACGATCGCAACTCGCCGCCGCGCGGCCAAGGTCATCGCAGTCGTCGTCGGCATCCTCCTCCTCCTCCTCCTCGCTGTCGCCGCCGGCGGCCGTCGTCGTCTCGCGACGACGACGACGACGACGACCACCACCCCGTCCTCGTCGCCGTCGTCGTCGGTGTCACCGCGACGACGACCAGCCAGGCGTGCGCTTCCGGAGAAGGTCCTGATGGGGTACGCAACCGGTATCGATTACGGAAAGGTCCGCGACGCCGTGATCCTCGACGGCGTGAACGTCGTGATCTGGGCGTTTGTCGACGTCGTGCCCAAGGCGGAGGATCGTCGTCGAAACTCGACGACCGTCGGAGGATCGCTGAGGACGGATCTCGACCTGGGAAGAATAGGCTCGTTGATACTCGATCTCGATGCCGATGGATTTTCCCACGTCGTGCACCTGGCGAGCCTCGGAGGGTGGAACGGTCCTCACCTCCATCGGGGACTGATGAGCGCGGTCGATTGGGTCGCGTCGTGGTCGGCGTCGGACGCTTCGGGGATATTCCACGGCATCGATTGGGACTTCGAGGGGAACGACGACAGATCGAGTCCATCCAATTATTTCGACCTGAATTGCCTGAATGGGATGGGCGAGATCAGCCGCCTGATGAAGGTCGATGGGTACGCCGTCACGATGGCACCGCCGCAGAGTTACTTGAATTTCGCCGATCCCAACTTCGGTCGGTACGTCAACGCCACGAGGGATCGGGGATGGCACGACGATTTCGGATACTTCGGGAACAACGTGTACGCCTACCTCCTCGACAGGTACGGGCCGTACATAGACCTCGTCTCCATCCAGCTATACGAGAGCTACTCGGACGCAGCCATGTCGATACATCGGGACGGGACGTCCCCGGACGATTACCTCCATTCACTCGTGCGAAACGTCGCCGTCGCGGAAAACATGTCGTTCCCCGTGGACTTCGGGCGAGATCCGGCGCTGGCGGGCTCGATGGGATCGTCGCGCCGCGTGCGGATGGACCTCGACAAGCTCGTGATAGGCCTCGCGAACGGCTGGGCCTTCGATTCGCCGGACAACAGGACCCTGTTCGTGTCCGCCGAGGATTGCCAATCGGCGTACCTGAGGCTTAAGGACAGCCCCGAGGAGGGATACGGCGACATCACGCCACGGGGTTTCATGTTCTGGACGATCGACGAGCGGGGTAGGAACGGCGTGTACCTGGCGCGGGGGATTGGCGAATTCTTGCACACTACACGCGAGTCGGGGGGTGGGGGGGAGGGCGGCAATGTACAGCCAATCCCGAGTCGACCTTCGTCGCGTGTATTCCGATAACGACGATCCGTAATCGAACGAGTGAATTGTTTGCATGTACTGAAATGGCAAGATACCTATTCTCCCAATGTGTCATGTCGCCAGCCCCTGTCGTCGAACATACATTTGGCCAGCGCTGCAATGCCATCTCAAGTCAATATCATGGCACCGTGTATCCCTCGGTTTATGTTTATTCTTATATAATTCGAGAAGTGATTGTGTGTTTTTGATTCTAGATACATCCGAGTGACTATCCGCTCTCTCACATGACTCCTATAGAACTCCAGTTTGCTCATCGCCTTGTAGGAATCGCTTGGACAACGCGACTTCGTGGCCAAAATTTAAATTGCCCTGACACTTTGATTTCATTTGACTCCAACAAACATGCCAAATATCATTATGTTCAAGAGTTGCGGTCTCCTGCATGAGGCAGGCTTTGTTCCAAAACTCAATCACAAGGCTGTGTTGTTTGGATGGTCAATGGCGGTCCTTCATCTAGCTGTGGTGATCTTTCATCCAGCTGTGGTGGTCCTTCATCTAGCTGTCTGTTTCTACGTTTGCTAAACAAGGGCACAGCAAGATGGAAGAATCTTTTGTTCCCGCCACAACCAAAATAGGGGGAGCTCATTAACAAATAACTAATAGACCAAGTTTTTCTTTACTTATTTCTGTATCAAAGACAAAACAGTAACTGTGTCGAATATTATTTCTCATCTACAATAATGAGCTTCTTTCTATCAACATAAACACCCCCAAACTCTTCAAATATCTCGTCCATCAGTGATCAAAGCCCATGCTCCAGTCTTTAGCAAGCTTGATGCTCCTCCATTGATATCACAATGTTGCGGGTTATCCTTTTGACTATCATCTTCCGAAATACAACTGTGTGTTGCACTTTTCAATCAAGCTTTTGATACCTCCCAGACGTCAATAGATCACTGTGTTATTGGATGAACAAGGGTTCCAGACCATTTTACTCATTAAACAAAAATGCAGAATTTCCTATCATCCCATGACTTTCGCCAGCGTGGCCGCCCCAGCCAACGCCGTGCCCTTCTTCTGGGCCTCCTCGCCGAGCCCCTTCAGGTCCGCGATGCCGTTCGTTACCGCCTTTTTCGCCTTCCCGACGGCCGACGTGATCGATCCGGTGGCGTGTCCCGCAATCGTACTGCGCATGGCCTTTTCCTTTATGAGCGTCATCGTCTCCTCTCGGACTATTTGGTTGCGATCGCTGCTCATGCCCCGTCCCATCAGGGCCTTCCAGGAGAGTTGCCCCTCGTCGTCGCAGTAGACAAAGTGGTACGAATTCCTGTGAAGAACCAATTTAACCGATGGGTTCTTCCTTTGTATTTCCCTCGCGTTGTGCGTCTTGCCGATCCAGTACCCGGTGTCGGTGAAGGTGAGGGTGATGTCCGCCTTGGACGATTCCAACGATAGGTTATCGCGACGTCCTCGACCCATCTTGCTCGCGGTGCTACTCGTCGACGCGTCGTCGGCACCACCCGCCCGCTCAAGGATCGACATCCTCCTCGACGAGACGTCGTTGGTGAACTCCACCGGCGTTTGATCGACCGGATCCAGGGCGACTATGTTCCGGACCCAATTTTCTGAGTCGTACAGCGCCGCGACGAGGAGCGCGATCTTGCCCCCGATCGAGTGCCCCACCATATCGTACTGTCGGACCTGGAATTCGTCCCTCAGCTCCCGAAAGACGAGCCTGATTTTCTCGGCCTTGGCCCTGTGGTTGCCCCGGGGGGGATTGAGGACGTTCGCGAAGATGCCGACGACGACGTGATCGACCGAGTTGAGAGCCGCGATTGTGGAGGCGTATTTCGACAGGGGTATGTTCGCGGCGGTGACTACGAACGTCAGGCCTACGATCTTCCTGCCTGGCTTTGGCCTATAGATGACGATGGGTTGGTCCGCCACGGTCCGACGCTCGGATCCGTCGGGATCTTCCCCCGGCAGGAACGTCGTCCGGAGACGGTTGGCGGCGGTTGAATACATCAATCTGGTCTCTATGGGGTGGATGGCCGATTG
>JALLOS010000094.1:0-20615 GCA_036939435.1 Stephanodiscus minutulus
GCTTGCAGGGCTGGCACCAGTCTGCGCTGAAGTACAGGCCGACGACTGTGCGGCCCCGGACGACCGTGTTTGTTGTGGCCAACTTGTCCCACCGTGAATACCCGTGGGAGTCGTGGATAGTGAGGAAGCCTCTGAGCTACGTGATCCAGTGTAGCTCCCGCGTATCTGCCTCGGCTGTGCTCCGACTGATAGGGAGATGATGAAAAGGGGGTGACGGACCCAGGCCGCCCGGCGTGCCTATCGGGGTCACCTGTCAGGTGGATCCTGCGGCCTTCATGGTTGCCATGCCTTTTTCCATGGCCATGGCAATAGAAGCCTGGCAACTTTCCGTCGCCGTGCAGACCTCGTGTTGGTACTGGCACCCGGCGCATCGCCCGAGAAGCCCGTAGTTCACTCACGCTCCTTCTCGACCAAACCGCAGAAGTGAAAATTTGACACGGCCTTGCTGGCATAGATCCGTAATTGTTAAACTGGGATACAGCCGATTGAATGTTGCGACCGCTTTCTGGCACAGCGGGGGAATCGCCGTGTTGACTGTGGGCTGCGGACCGGCCGCCGCCGCGGGTCTCGGTGCGCGGGTCCCCGGGGCCAATCTCCCTCCCGGTGCCCGGACCTGTGTTCCCAGGAAAGCCATCTCCGGGCACGAGAGCATTGTCTGGATGTGACAATCCTTGACCAGATGGCGAACTGTGAGATTCAACAATGAGCGGGGAAGACTCTCGCCCTCATCCCACCCCTCGCACCCAAGGAAAAATTCCGCCACATGAGGTGTAGGATGAGCGTGGAGGTCAGCCGCGACTCAAGATCCGCTTCGTGCGTTTCGAGTGCGTCCCGTATTGCCAACACATGCTCAAAATGGTGATACTTGGGCCCAAATAACTCTTCCAGCAGGCGGCAGTAGTTGTTGAGCACCCGGACCAACCCTAGGAGGGAGGTGAGGAGCTCCACCTTTGCACTTGTCACGTGCCTCTTGACATCCGCCACTGATTTCAAGGTGGATGCCTCGAAGTATTCGTCTTCCGCCAAGTCCTCGTTGATCGCCTCTGCCGTGCGCCAGGGTGTTGTGAAGATGGTGATGCCCTTGGTGCATCCCGCATATGTTCTGTCCCCGTTGGCCGAAAAATTGAGAGACCTGATGGTGGCATTCAGCTGAGGAGTGATGTGGATGTGGGTCTTGTGAGGACTGAGCGGGATCGGTTTGAGACGTCGTTTGAGGATTCGGCTGATGGAGTCCGCGGTCCCCCCTTCCAAAGCCATCTCCCGATACACTGCCTCTGCCTTAAAATCTTCCACTACCGGCTGACCGGCGCACGCTTGGAGTATCCTCTGCTTCATGGCCGTTAGTTTGGAGTCCTTGTCTCCGCTTTTTGCCGCCAATGCCTGTGCCGTCGCTGTATGGAAAGCGATGAAGTTGGCGTTGGTGACGTTGGCCTGAGCCTGCTGGGCATCTGCCTGGGCTTGGAAGATGGTGGTGAGGAGTGCCGCCAAATCCGGGGCCAATGTGCCCGGGACTGCCGCGCTCGTGCTGGTTGCTACCGGAGCCGGAAAAACGGGCACGGGTACCTCTGTGCGGTGTGCCGGCGGTGGGGTGTTGGGCCTGCAGTAACCCCAACTATCCCCCCAGGGTTGGTCCCCCTCTTCCTCCCGCGCTGGCCCGCCAAACATGAGGTCGAAACGGGTGGGTGGTCGCGAGGGCGGGGGGGGCTTGGATGATCCCGGCCTGTGGCCCTCCCAGGCCGCGGTGGCCACGGAAAGAGTCGCTTTGCTGTACGCTACTCGTTTCCAGAGTGAATCCGCCGCACTGACTGGGTTGAGTGCCGTTGGGTCGGGTGATCCACAGGCCAGAGCAACCCCGTTCCCGAATGCCCGGAACAGGCGCCGGTCGGCTGTGTCCGCTACTACCATCATCAACTGGAGCATCCGGCGGTACGCTACCCCCATGGGAGGGTTATCGAGAAACTGGTGTGCCCATCCCACTGGGATGGGGATCAGGTGTTGACACGTCTGGACCGTCGCCCCTCGCACTCCCCGGGGAAGGGTCTGCCGGTCCTGGAACTCGTCGTCCCAGTCTCCGTTCTGGTAGAACTTGGCGGCATATTCCAGGGCTTCGACCAAGAGGGGCCGAAGGTGGAGGAGCCTTTCCTCGTCCTCGGCAAAACTCCAGAGGCGGGGGAGACCATGTCTGTCCAGGACTTCCCCTTCGAATGCTACCAAGCGTCCGTCGAGGCGACTGCGCCCCCCCTCCGGTGCCTTCCACCGGAATAGGTGGTGGATGACCGACAGGTGGTCGCCACCGTTCATGACCACCAGGTACGCCCGTTCNGGCGACTGCGTCCCCCCTCCGGTGCCTTCCACCGGAATAGGTGGTGGATGACCGACAGGTGGTCGCCACCGTTCATGACCACCAGGTACGCCCGTTCTGGTGCTCTGTCGGTGATGACTGAGTCTGGATTCGTGGGGTTTCCCCGAAGGTCCCGTAGCCAGGCCGCGTAGTCTGCGCCCACGCCGGTCCACCCGGGGGCGGCTTCTGCGGCTCTCGTGTCAGCTGCCATCCTGGACGCAGATGTCCCACGGAAGGACCTGTTGTCGGCCAGGGCTCGCATGGCCTTGTGGTCGGCCTCGACCACCCACTTGAGAGGGGCCGAGTCTTCGTCCGACTCCACGCCTGGCCCACGGACGTCATGAGCTCCCGCCTCTTTATTGATCTGACGTCCCCGGGTCGAAACACTGTCCGGTTCCCCCTTTGAAATTTCCACCCGCGGCTGTTCCCGGTACAAAATCGGCAGCGCTTCCGCCCTGTCCGGATTTCCCCTGGGTTTTGCCACCGGTGGTCGAACCAAACACCTCCGTCGAGCCAAACAACGCCGTCAACACTTGGGGGGGGGGTTCCTGCCAACATCACCGGCGCGTCCTCGAGGCCCTCATCGTCCTTGATGTCCCCGTCGTCAAGTTCCTCGTCGTCGTCTTCAAGATCCTCAATGTCCCTGTTGTCGAGCTCCTCGTCGTCGTAGTTGAGATTGCCGGTCGTCTTGGCGAGGGAATTCTTGGGGCGGCCGCCGCCGTCGGTCCGATCGTTTTCGCCGCCGTCGCGCTTGGTCCCGCGAGGGCGAGCCAGGATGGACTCGCACATCGCATTATCGCGAGCGGCGTCGAGCTCCTCGTCGTCGTCTTTCTTGGGGCGGCCACTGTTGGTCCGATTGTCCGCGCCGCCGTCGCACTTGGCCCCGCGAGGGCGAGCCGGGATGGACTCGCGCTTTGCTTCGTCGCGAGCGGCAACGCCGTCCTCGAGGCCCTCGTCGTCCTCACTGTCGACCTCCTCCTCGTTTGAGTCGAGGTCGTCAACTCCGTCGTCCTCCTGGGTGACGGGGGGAGCCTTCGTCGTCTTGGGGAGCCCTTTCTTGGGGCGGCCGCCGTCGGCCCGATCATCCGGATCGCCGTCGAGCTCAACGGGCTCCGTCCGGCCGTGCTCGGCGGTTGCCTTCGCCTGGTCGAGGCGAAGGAGGAAGGTCTCCTCGCCGCGAGGCTTCTTCCGGGTCGACGGGCCGCGAGGCTTCTTCCTCGGGGACCTGCCTGCTGCCTCTGCTTCCGCCACTCCGCCGTCGATCTTGGCCCCGCGAGTGGGATTCCGACGAGCCGGGAAGGAACCGTAGTTGTTCGAAACCCTCGGCCCCCTCGGGGCCCTACTTCCTTGCTTTTTCTCTGCCGATGTGGCACTAGCCAACGCGCCTGCGGCGCTGTCCTCACCCTCATTCGTTTGGAGGGACGGGTTGATGAGGTGAGGGGTCGTGGGAGCCATGATGCTTTTTTACTTGATTTTGCTTATTCACGGAGGCTTCTGGGTGAAAAAGTGAGGCCCAGGGAGTACTTTTTCGTGGTTTTTGGAAAGGAGCACGAGTGATACAAAATTGAAACTGGTAGGAAAGTAGTTCCTACCTTTGTCTACCTGAACTATTGGCTTTTTATTAGTTCCAGGTAAGAGGTAAGTTTCTTTTTGTAGCTCCGCTTTCCAAACCTGTACCGCCTGGCCTTGGTTGTTCCATCGTTGCTCTTGCAGCACGCTACGACCCTCCTCTTTGTTTGCGCCAGCTGGTTGTCGCGTTGCATCTCATTGCACCGCCTCCGCCTCTTGACGCGCCGCCGTCTCACGACTGGCTGTGTCGTCGCCGTCGCCAATGCGTAGTTGTCGTCAATGCGCAGGCGTCTTTGCCGACGTTGCGATTGTGATTGGTCACCCTTGTCGTCCTTGTCGTCAACATCCATTGCAATCGTCATCGTCGTCGTATCCCGTTGCACCGTTGCCATCGTCATCTTTGTCGTCGCCTGTCGCGCCGCCACCATCATCGTTGACTTTGTTGCCCGTCAGGCCGTCGCCATCGTCGTTGTCGTTGTCGCCCGTCACGCCTTCATCATCGTCGTTGAGGTCGTCGGTCGTCGCCCGTTGCGCCGTCACAATCATCGTCAACTTTGCCATCGTCATCATCATCGTCGTCGTCAACGTTGTTGCCCGTTGCGCCGTCACAATTGTCGTCGACGTCGTCGCCCATAGCGCCGTTGCAATTGTCATTGATGTCATCGTCCATCGCGCCGTCGCCATCATCAATGAGAAACCTAACCTAAAGAAGTTTGACTGACAAAAACCTTTGGCCCTTTCCCAGCCCTCCACAGCCCATGCAGCCACAGCTATGGAGAAGATTTCTTCAAAGACTTAACTGCAGTGGTTATGCCAATCACCATATCACATGGATATTCTCATGCATTCAAGCCATCTGCAAGATGCCGAGTCTGCATGCCAGACTTCTTCATGGGTGATGCCAAAAATTATCAAATTCATCATAATCTTCGCAACATTCCTCGCCTCACCAACAACTGCCGAGATTTTAAGTCTATTCGTACCACTCGTTCACACGGCGAGACTCACCGCCACTTAATTATTACTCTTCCTGCCGGATGCTGCGCCCGCCACAGAATTCATCATACACGGAAGGACTCGTAATCGCATTGCCAAGGTGGGCAAGCAGCGTAAGAATCACACTGAGAAATCACGTACGCCGGGTAAGAAGGGAAAGGGTTCCAAGAAGAGGCCGCGGCCAATGCCCACACCACGGCCCCAGCTGAGAACCAAGAAAACAAGGTCTTCCAGACCTACAAATGCCCCTACAGCAACTGCAAATCCCGAAGCACCCCAGGGGAAATTTTAATGACCATCAGTGACAATTTTAATATAAGCAATATAACTGCCGTACAAGGTCAAAGAAGGCAGCTCGATGTAACTATGGGGAATATCACAACAATTACGGAGACAACCATTCAGGACGTTGTAAGAAGATCATTGAATGCAGATCTAAGCTTAATTGCAGTGAATATAACGGAAATTGATGATTCCTCTTTAACGGCACAACTAAAGGGGAAATTAGGGATTTCATCAAGCCCAACAGCAACAGCAGTTCCAACATCTCTCAACCAACAACCGTCAGTCCAACGAGTGCAGCACCCACCACCTCAGTTCCCACCACTGAATCTCCCACCAGACTAACTTCCCAACCAACAACCGTCAGTCCAACGAGTGCAGCACCCACCACCTCAGTTCCAACCACAAAATCTCCCACCAGACAAACTTCTCAACCAACAACCGACGAGTGCAGCACCCACCACCTCGGTTCCCACCACGAAATCTCCCACTAGTACTCAACCCAAAACCTGTAATGGCGGACTCAAACCTTCACCAATCAGTTGTCCTCCTGGCTTCACCTGTCTACAGAATAGTGATTTTGGAAAGGAGGACCCTAACAGGTCTAATATTGATCTCTCGCTTGAGTTAAACTCAACTGTAGACACCAAGATGCGTACGCGAGCGCCCTTGCTAAATGGACTGAGGTCATTACTTGTGATCTTCCGGCTTATTCAAGGAGTTCCATTGGTGTTTATAAGGGTAATTGCACCAATGATCTGCCCTCTTCGGTGGATGATATGCACATCTGCGGTCAAGATGCAGTCATTGACAGTGTTAACAATATATTGGGCTATGCGGGTCCACTTTGGGTACGCGAGAGTCAAACAATGAATAATGAGGTGAGTGTTAGAAGTTTTTTTTGTTGTTCGCTCCTGCAAGTTGATCATATGAATTGAAGGAAGTATTATACATCAATCTTCTTCAACAGGTTTGATTCGGCTGACCTAGCAAATATGGCTCAAAGTGAGACAATCAATGGAGTGATCCTTCACAAAATGGGCCACGTTCTTGGCATCGGTACTTTGTGGGAAGGTAACAATCTTACCGACGATCGCAACAATTACCGCGTAGAAACAAGGGCAAATGATGTTTTTAACAATGTCTGGAATTGTGTTGGTACCCCACCAGTTGAGAGGGACTTTGGCGATGGAACTGCCGTCGTGCACTGGGACGAGGAGTGCCTTGGCGATAAATTAATGACAGGTTTCAGTGACGAGGATATGTCATTCTCAAAGCTTACCGTTGCCAGTCTGGAAGACATTGGATACACAGTAAATTACAATGCATCCACCAATTTTGATGGGAGCAACACTGCCTGCTGCACTGGAGCCATACGACCATCCAGCCTAAACGCTCCTTCTTTGTCTAGTGATGGTAGGGATGCCGCTCTAGGCGCACGTTTCGAAAATGGTTCTTCTTTTGTGAACAACTACAAATATTACCAAATTTGTTTTTTTGGTAATGGAAGGACCTCCTGGTGCTCACCACCTGTACTCTGGAATCTGCTGTTGGTGCTGCTGCTATTGATTGCCTCATCTTTCGCTTCGGGGAGATGGAGAAGGAGACCATTGCACGCCGATCACCTCCCTCACTCTCTCCTTCCCGATTAGAACGATGCTGATGTTGTACCGCATCACGTGGGCATCGCGAGGTTGAGGAACTGAGGAGGATCATAACACACACATATTATATTCTAAATGATGCAGGGACCGCTAGTTAACAAAAAGCAAAATGAATGATAAGCACACACGATAACTTTGGATTATTTATTCAATCTCTGCAAATTTCCATGCTCCGACATCTACTTACATACTCCTACAGAATACCCGCGAGACACGTCCTAGCGGAATCGTCGATCCCGCACCTATCCGGGACCCTATCCGGCACGATGCCGACGCCGTGCAAGTCCCTACCTCGTGGCGTCACGTACCTCGCCCTCGTAATTGCCACCCCGCATCCGTTCCCCAACGCCCGGACGTTCTGTATCCGTCCCTTTCCGAACGTGTTCGTCGATCCCACGACGACCGCGCGTCCGTTGTCCTGCAATGCCGCCGCGAATATCTCGGATGCGCTCGCCGTCCTCTTATCCACGAGGAGGTATAGCGGTAGGGAGGTTTCGGCACCAATTCCATCGGAGTCGTAGGTTTTCGTGTTCGCCGTCGACGACGACGACGACGGCGTTGTCGTTGTTCCTCCCGGCCTTCCAACCTCGGATATCACGCGAAGGCCGGCGGGTAGGAACAGCTTGGCCGAATCGACGCCGCCGGGCATGTACCCGCCCACGTTGCCTCGTATGTCAATCGCGATCGCGTCGACGACGACGGACCCATCACCGGTGCCGCCGCCACCGGTAGCGACCGATCGCAGTCCGTCGACGATCTGGCTCGCCGTTTCCGTGCTGAACGACGGCACCTTGAGTAGCCCGACGTTCCTCCCCCCCGCGGACACGAACGTCGATGCCACTGTCGGATTGCTCGAATCGATCCTCGCCCTCGTCAGCGTCAGGTGTATCAATGGCGTTACCCCCCCCCCCCCCCACGCGCCGTTGTTTTCGCGACGTCGTATGCGTCGTCGTCCATGCGAACGAAGTCCAATTCCACTTTCCCCCCGGTCGCGCCCCTGCACTTCGCCGCGACGACCTCCGCGCTGTATCCCGCCACGTCCGCCCCGTCGATCCGTACGATCGCATCCCCCGGTCGCATCCCCGCCGAGGCGGCGGGTCCCCCGACGGTCGTCGCCATGACCATCATTCGACCCGTCCTCAAGTCCTCGAGTAGCTGCACCCCTATCCCCCCCCCGTAATTGTTCTCCCCCCCGGTGGCGTACGATGTCAGCGCCTCGTACTTCTCCCTCGGCAGGAACCGCGTGTACGGATCGCCCAGGGACGAGAGCATCCCCCCGATGGCGTCGGCGACGAGATCTTCGTCGTCGGGACCGGCGTCCGCGACCGAGGCCATCGCGTCCATCTCCCTTTGGCGCCACCCCGACGCGCCGAGGCCGTTGAAGGTCGGGTCGTAGTACGCCGACGACACCGCCGTCCATACGTCTGCCACGAAGCGCTGATTCTCGGTCGTGGCCGCCGCCGCATTAGTCGTGGCTGCCGACGCCGCCGCCCCGGAGGAATCGAACGACGGTATCGCGAGGAGGAGGAGGGCGGAAGAAGCGAATGACGCGGCCGCGCCGCAGATCGTCGAGGCGATGCCCCTCCTCCTACTACTCGCCGGCACCGCTATTCTGTCGTCGTCGACGTCGACGTCGGCAAGGGGGACGAGGCCGCAGACGCGTCGTCGTCGCGGCGGTAGTCTCCTCCCCCCTTCCCTCGAACAACGCGACGTTGACGTCGACGTTGACGATGACGATGACGTGGCGGCCTTGGGCGGCACTATCCCTGTTGCGGCGATCGGGACGAGGGCGAAGGCGGAGGCGGATGATGCGGCCGGACCACTCTTATCGAGCGACAGAAGCGAAAGGAGGAGGAGCGACCAGAGAACTAAGACGACCACCGTCGTCGTCGTCGTCCGCTCGCGGTGGCGAGGAGGGAGTCTCATCGCAGAATTGATTGTCTTCAAAATGGCGCGGGCAGACGAGAGAGGTGGCAGAGTACCATAGTAGGTAGGTACCTACCTAGATACTAACAGTAATGTCTTAGAAGAAAGCGCGGGAACAGACTGACGTAGAGAGTTTATGTAGTGGCGGGCATGAAGTAGATAGAGTAGGTACCTACGTAAAAGACGTAAAAGATGGATAGAGGTCGTACGTACTCCTACATAGAATACCTACTAGAGTTAGTGTAGACATGGCCTTACACGTGTCACCTTCGCCGTCACATCCAAACAACAACACACAACGTCTCCACTTTCCTGTTGCACTTCCTTCACGAATTAAAAATAATCATCACACCACATCGCAGGCTCATCGCTGGTGTCCAGTGTCTTGGGGGTGCATAAAAAGTAAAACAGTTGTTGTATTTGATAGAGGTAGAAAAGGGGGGATGAGATTACCGACACTCTCAATAGGCGTCATCGCCGGTGCGGCGACGACGGCGGCGACGGTCTTGGTCGTCTCGTCGTCGACGTTGCTGCTACCGACGACAGTCGACGCCAGACCATCCTTCCGACAGCCGCCGCGAGGACGGCGGAAGGCCTTGGTCGCAATCCCGTCGTCCCCACTGCTGGAGCTTAGGGGTGGCGCCTCCCCCTCCCGAAAGAAGAGGGGAGGCAAGACGGCATCGCTGAGCGACCGTCCGCCGAAGAAGGCGATGACCGCCACCGGGAAGCAGAGGGTGCGCGGTAACGCCAAGGACTCGGACGATGCGTCCGGCAACAAGAAATCCGCCGTCTCCGACACGCTCGCCAGGTACAAATCCATACTCCCATTGACGCGCGCGTACATCACCATGGTCGGACTCGTCACCCTCCTCGGTCTCGTGTTGGGGGACGAACTCTCCCAGGGACTGCTCGCGCTCGATCCCGTCCGGACCGTGCGCGGCCTCGAGCTGTGGCGCCCGCTCACCGCCGCGACCTACCTCGGCCCGCCCTCCATCGGGTGGCTCATGAACGCGTACTACCTCTTCGAGTACGGCAGCAGTCTCGAACGGGCGTTCGGGACCGCGCAGCACCTGGTGTTCCTCTCGATCCAGGTGGCGTTCCTGGCCGCGTGCGGCGCGCTATTCGGCGTGCCGTTCTACGCGTCGTCGATCATAACGAGCATGCTGCACGTGCTGAGCCGATCGATGCCGAACCAGAAGGTGAAGTGGCTGATATTCACCGTGCCGTACTGGACGCTGCCGTACGGGCTCATGGCGAGCGACGTGCTCCAGGCGGGGAGCGCGGGCGCGGCGCTGCCGCACGTGCTGGGTATACTCTCGGGACACTTGTATCACTTCCACAGGACGATATGGCCCAGGATGGAGGGGGGAGAGGATTGGCTCGTCGCACCGGAGTTTTTGAGGAGGAGGCTCGACGGGGATTACGACGACAAGGGCGGTGGGTCGAGGGAGAGCATAAGCAGCGCGCTGAAAGCGAGGAAGAAGGGACGGGGGAAGAAATTGGGCAGCGCGTGAGGCGATCGAGAGGCACATCCGTCCGAGTTTGTAGAAGACCGTCGGTCGTGCATGAGGGGATCCCGATAGGGGTGGGGGGGTGGGGGGGGGGGTGGGAAGGGAGAGACTTTGCTTTTGGGTTGGATATCTGGTGTTTTGGGGTGTTATTTCGATGAGGGGACGGACGGATATGAGATTTTCATTTTTCGCGACGGGGACGGTAATGGCAGGGTTTCGATGATGGACGTGTGCCCAAACTGCTCCATTAAAGGGACATCGATAGGTTGGGTGCGAAAGTTTAAGTGCAAGGAGCGATTGTCGTCGTCTTCTCCTCCACGTGCATATTATCTCTGCCGCCGTATGGTAATGTGCGTCTACACCCCAAACTGCATCTTCAAAACGCACGAGTCAATATTTCATTCGTTCTCTCGCGGTGCCATGTTTGTCGGGATTCGTCGCCTCGTATATTTCCTCCTACTGAATTTTATCGGAAAGTATGGTCTCGCCCATCCTCCCTCCTTCATACGATGGTCGGTGGGTCGTACCCACCGCCCGCTTTCGCCTCCTCGCCTTCTACCACGACGCAATCGTCGTCGACTCTGTTGCCCCTCTTCTTTCTCTTCATCATCTCGGGCATTTTCGCCCACGACCGTCGACTATTGGCGCCGACATCCCCCCCGGATGAGGACGACGATCTCGCGAACGGATTGAATTCGACGACCGCGCGGAAGAGCATCGATCTCGGCCTGTGCACCCTAGACTTCTTCTTCGCATTCTTCCCCCCGCCTCCGACGGGGCCGCCGTCATCGGGACTCCCGTCCCTGCCGATGCCGATGGCCCCACAATGCGCGCTGCTGTCGACGTACCCTAGCAGCAGGACGTCCCCGGACGCGTACGCCGCGTAATCCTCCCTTAGCCTATCGATTTCCTTCAATATCTCGTCCTTGCATGTGACGTGCCAACTTTTCCACCACCATTCAAAAGAGAGGAGAGAGATAGAGAGAGAGAGAGAGAGAGAGAGAGAGAGAGAGAGAGTGAGGAGAAATGTGCACATAAACCGCGATGATTGCATATAAGTAAGCGAAACGAACGATGTCCGAGTAAGGGGGGGGGTCGCGCCGATGGGCCGGTCCCGAACCGCACGCATCAAATGAAGACCAAAGAGGGGAAGTGGACCTCCATCATCGCCGAAGGGCGCGCACCGTTCGATCCTGGATCGGGCCGTCGCCAGCTTGGCGTCGTCCGATGCGACCCCGACGACGACGACCGCCACGACGCCCAGGCACAGGCCCGCCGCGATCGCCGCGACGAGCACGACCGATCCGTATCGCACGACCGTCAGCGCTCCCAGGAGGACGCCCCCCCCGAGCAGTGCGGATACGAGGAGTAGGTACAGGACGACGAGGAGGGCGGCGGCGGCTCCGTCGTCGTCGCCGTTCGCCGGTTCGGGTTGTTGCTGCTGCTGCTGATGCTGCTGTTGTTTTTGCTGGTGTTGATGCGTTTCTCGTTCCTGTTGGACGGGTTGTTGCTGTGGATGTCGTTGCCGTTGTTGTTGTTGTTGTTGTTGTTGTTTCTGTTGCCGTTGCAGTCGCTGTGTCCTGAGGAACGCGACGGACGATGGCGACGATGCTGTCCCGGCGGATGGATCGGTACGAATCCGCCCGTGCTGCTCGCCGGGCATCGTCGTCGCGTCGTCGTCGTCGATGCGGAATCTGCCGCTACTAGCCGACGCGGCCGTCGTAGTCGTCCTCGTCGCGTCGTCCCCCCCCGCCTCCTCGTCGCCTTCGCTCCCAGCCGTCGTCGACTCGAATTCCATATCGCGATGTTTTTTTTATGGTCGAGATCTCCGATAGCAGATGATCAGACCAAGAAGTAAGGCAAGCTTCGGAAGGAGCAGCCGAACTCTTGACTGCGTGTTCGGCCTTCGTCCCGTAGGACGACGATTCCGCTCGGATGTTGTGTCTCGCGGGTATTGTGTGTATTGCAGGTTGTTGTTGTTGGAATGGCCTTACCGTATGTAGGGCTTGGTACTGTAATATCTGCGCGAACGTAGATCTCGTTATTCCCGCCACTACTTTGGTTTTTCCGACTTGGATCATATTTTATTTTATTATTTCCTGTGTGTGTTGGCAAACTCCGCGCGCCCCCGTTGATGAAAAGGCCGTCATTGTCGCGAGCGACAACGGTGCGGGGAGTGGAGGAGAGGGGAGGGGTGGGGGGGGAGCGACGGCATTGAGACACCTGACACCTGACGAGGGCGACGATAGACTCTCGTGCAATCCGATATTATCGGCGTCCGGACGTTCGTGTCGTCCGCCGCCCGGGGGGGGGGGGGGGGGGGGGGTCGGACTACTGCTCAATGTGCCGTCTCGTTCGGGCACGGAGGACGGGCGGCGGGGGGGGGGGCAGATCGGTCGAAACGGACTGCGATATCGGTCGCTCGGTGGTGATGGTGGTGGCGGGAGTGGGTCCGGTCCGCCGAGACGCGATTTGCCGATATACGACAACACGAGGCAAGCAACGTTGGGGCGGCGGGGTACACAGTGCCCGGACGCGATCGGCGTGATATATCCGGAGGGTGGGGGGGGGGTAGGCCGTGGAACGCCGTTCGTCGTCGACGAATACCTAACGACGCCCGACGGGATATTAGGGCGCCGATGGACCCTCCCCCCTCCCTCTCCGTCTCTACCTCCTCGTGGACACGAGAGGACGGTCGAGGAGGCGACGGACGAGATGCTATTCGCGGTCCGGCGCTGCGGGACGAAACGGCCGGCGGTGGTCCGTCGTGGGCGTACCGCCTTCGGTGCGACCACGAAGACCATGACGCACGATGACCATGACGCATGTTCGGTTGTTTGGATCAACTTGCAACTCGTTTTGGAACGTCTTGTCTGGATCGTCGTTTTTCAACCTGGTCCGTCCGACTTTCAACCTGGTCCGTCCAACGTTCAAGGGCAAAACCTTTTTATATTTTTCCATGGGAAGCTCCCTTGTCCTGCCTCACAGCCAGACGACGATCCCTCCTCCTCCTCCTCCAATCATGGAGGGAATTTTGATGGTGTGTCAATGAACATCATTAATGATGATTTCTCCTCCTGCGTCATGGTCTTAGTGGTCGCAACGACGAACGCGTTCGGAAATGGGCCGGAATGCGCAGAAAACGCGCCGGCCGCTGGTGGAACGGGGTGCGGGACTGTGCGTGTGTGTGTGTGTGTGGCCGTCACGTCACGATGGGCGAGGTACGGTACCATACGCGTGACGCCCCGGGGAGGGGAGGGACCTTGCACGGCGTGTCGGCATCCGAGAGCCGGATGGGATGATCGGACAGGTGCGGGATGGACGATTCCGCACTCAAACCTGGTCCTCGGGGGGTATTGTGTGTAGAGTATGCAGATGTCGGAGCATGCAGAGAATAAATAATGCGACCTCTTATCGTGTGCGTTTTTCATTCATTTCGCTTTTGGTTAATTCACATTAAGAATACATTAGTGTTTCGATCCTCCTCGGTTGATCCAACAAACACCTCGTACATTTTTCCATCCTCCATATAGAGGACTACGACCACGCGGTCACCCACATACGTGAGTCCAGTATCATCTTCTTCTAGGAGTTGTGCTAGGTCATCAGAAACCTGGCTTTCGCTTAGAATTTTCTGCCCGTACAAAACAGCGGCATCCCTACCATCACCAGACAAAGAAGGAGCGTTTAGGCTGGATGGTCGTATGGCTCCTGTGCAGCAGGCAGTGTTGTTCCCATCAAAATCGTCGGCTTTATTGTAATTTACCGCGTATCCAATATCTTCCAGACTGGCAACAGTAAGCCTTGAGAATGGCATATCCTCGCCACTGAAACCTGTCATTAATTCATCGCCAAGGCATTCCTCGTCCCAGTGCCCGAATTCAGTTCCTGTGCCGAAGTCCTTCTCAACCGGCGGAGTGCCATCACAACCCCAATCACCATTCCAAACATCAGTTGCCCTTGTTCCTACGCGGTAATTGTTGTCGTTATCGGTAAGGTTGTTAAGTTTCCACAAAGTACCGATGCCGAGAACGTGGCCCATTTCGTGAAGGATTACTCCATTGATTTTCCCACTTTGAACCATATTCGCTAGGTCAGCCGAATCAAACCTGTTGAACAAGATTGAGGTAGGATATAATACATCAAATCATACCAGATATTGAATCACCATCAATTCATGTGATGGAATTGCACGAGTAAACAGACAACACATCATCTAATACTCACTTCATTCTTCCAGTCACAGTCGTTAACTTCCCTGTTGTTTGATTCACGCGTGCCAAAATTGGACCCGCACTGCCCAATACTTTGCCTACACCGTCAATGACCACATCTTGACCGCAGATGTGCATATCATCCACCATAGAGGGCAGATCATTGGTGCAGTTACCCTTATTGACACCAATGGAACTCCTTGAAAGAGCTGGAAGATCACCAGTAATGACATCCGTCCATTTAGCAAGGGCGCTCACGTACGCATCTTTTGTGTCTACAGTTGAGTTTAACTCGAGCGAGAGATCAATATTAAACCTGGTAGTGTTTTCGATTCCAAAATCACAGCTTTGTAGACAGGTGAGGCCAGGAGGACAACTAATTGGTGAAGGTTTGAGTCCGCCATCACAGGTTGTGCCCGGAGTTCTGGTGGGAGATTCCGTGGTGGGAACAAAGGTGGTGTTTGCTAAACTCGTTGGAACGACGGTTGTTGGTTGGGAAGTTGGCGTTGGCGTTGCTGGGTTTGTCGAGGGAGCTGCTGTTGGGAATGCCGAAGGTGCAACTGATGGTCCGACGGTTGTTGGTTTGGAGGAAGTTGGCATCTGCGCTGTTGAATCTACCGAGGGAGCTTCTGTTGGAACAGTGGTGGGAGATTTGGTGGTNTTTGTTGGAGCTGCTGTTGGGAATGCCGAAGGTGCAGCTGTTGGACTGCCTGTTGGTCTGGAAGTTGGCTTTAGCGTTGCTGGGGTTGCCGAGGGTGCGTCTGTTTGAACTGAGGAGGGAGAATTTGTTGGAGCTGCTGTTGGGAATGCCGAAGGTGCAGCTGTTGGACTGCCTGTTGTTGGTTGGGAGGAAGTTGGTGTTAGCGTTGTTGGGTTTGCCGAGGGTGCGTCTGTTGGAACCACTACTTGTCCCCGCTTCGTTTCATTGAAAGCTCCTCCCACCAATGTTGCATTTTTTACATCTTCACAGGGATTCTTCGTACACTGATCGTCTGCATTCTCTTGGAATATATCGGTGAAGTTACCGTTGTCCATTTGCTGATTCATGTACGATATAACAGTGCTATTCATTGTTGTCTTTGAAAGTTGGGCTTCACAATCTGCATTCGTGCAATTTTCTGTAAGTGAAACCTGAGAGTGAATAGTAGTTGTGCCTGCAGGTGATCTGTTAATAGAGACATCATCAATGCCCACGACGTTCACCGCAATTAAGCTTTGATCTGCATTCAACGAGCTTCTTACAACGTCCTGAATGGTTGTCTCCATAATTGTTGTGAGATCCGTTATGGTTACATCGAGCTGCCTTCTTTGACCTCTTACGACAGTTATATTGTTTATATTAAAAATGGCACTGATGTTCATGAAAATTTTCCCTGGGGATGCCTTGGAATCTGTTGGTGTTGGTGTAGGTCTGGCCTTTTGAGATGGCGGTGGTGTGGGTTGCGGCCGCGGCGATTTGGACTCGCCCTTCTTTCCCTGCTTACTTGCTTTCCTGGTGCGTTTCTCATGCTGCTCGACGTCGTTGCCCACCTCGGCGATTTGATTTCGTTTGCTTCCATGTATATTGAATTCTGCGGCGGACGCACCAGCCGGCGAGACGAGTAATATCGAAGTGGCAACGAGTCTCGCCGTGTGAACGAGCGGTACGATTGGACTTAACGAGGCGATGAAGGTCGCGACGATTTTGATTAATTTGAGCATTTTTTGCGTCGCCCATAAATAATTCCCGACGTGATGAGTCTGCCTCACATATGGCATGAATGAATGCTGATAAGCTTTTATGTTCTGATGGGGTGAATGAAGGCGCTTCTGTCTATGGCGGCTATTACACAACAACCTTTTTTTTGTCCGTTCACGTTTTCTTTTTTAGGCATTCACAGACGCACAAAGATCCTGAATCCAGAATCCACCGCCGCCGTCGGAGCGATTCTCCCATCTTCGATTCTTGATAGACGTTGTTCATAAAATATTTCGATAATAACCGGCCAGCAAATCATGAAGATCCTCTCGGTCCTGACTATCTCATCCGCCCTCCTCGGCACGGCCACCGCATTCGTCTCGCCCCAAAGAGCCGCAACGACCGCCACCGCCCTTGACGCGACGATCGCCGTCTTCGGAGCGTCCGGCCTCACCGCCTCGGAGTGCGTCTACCAGGCGTTGAGGGACGGGGACACGGTCGTGGGACTGACTAGGAATCCGTCCAAGCTGGTGGTGCCGAAGGGATCGGGGGGGAAGGACGCCGAGAAGCCGCTTTACGATCATCCGAATCTGACCCTGATCGGGGGGGACGTGACGAATCCCGCCGACGTCGCCAAGGGTAAGAAAGGATGGCGTTCCGGGGGGGACGACGAAAGGGGTGGACGCAACGGGGTCGATCTTGATGGCATGGATCCTGAAAGTGAATCATCTTTGTATTTTGAATCACATTTAGTTGGATCCCACACTGTTGTCCTGACTTGCGAGTATTGTTCGTCGCGTTCGGGTGGAACGACGAGCGAGGAGCGTATTTTCTTCCAACGTCGTTTCTTTCCTTCCAATTTATCATAATCTCACTCAACCAGATGTATTGTTATTGCCATTTTTGTTTCCTTTCATCGTCACTCGTACACGATACAGTGTTTGAATGTAGCATCGATGGTGTGATCGTAGCTTTGGGGGGCAAGACCAGCGACGTCGGCGACACCATGCTCACGGTCGGGACTAACAACGTCATGTCGGCCATGAAGTCGAAGGGCGTCAAGCGCATCGCGGTCGTCACGAGCATCGGGGCCGGCGATTCGAAGGATCAGGCACCCTTCGCGTTCAAGCTCCTGATGATGACCGTGATGAAGAAGATATTCACCGACAAGAACAACCAGGAGAAGGCCGTGCTGGAGAGCGGGCTCGAGTACTGCATCGTGAGGCCGGGTGGGCTCACGGTCGAGCCGCCCACGGGGGTGATCAACGTCATCGACGGCGAGGCGGGGAGCATCCCCCGCGCCGACGTGGCCCAATTCTGCCTCGAGGCCGTCAAGGACGCGAACTTCCCGTACGTGGGCATGACCCCGTGTATCAGCAGCGTGGGGGGCACGAGTTGGGTGAAGGATCGGTCGAAGGCCGCCAGAGGTCAGGCGTGAATTTGGTGCATTATCGGAGCTATATAATTAAGCCGAGTCAACATCATGCTGCGGCTGCGGGCGGCTTTACGAACGGAGCGAACTCACAAAGCTAATGAGGAAGATTGGTGCTTGAGAATGGAAATACTTTGAAATAATACGACGACATCCACGCGCCGCTCCCGCATTCAGTCACACTATCGTCTACGCATCGTCCCAGGGAAGAGCACTATTAGAACACGAACAATCTGCTATAATAATGATCTACTTACATTCCTGTTCAGGTCCACTTTATTCTCTTTTAGTCTTCCGCATTCATTTTGTGGATGCCACGCTTGACTAATTGCACCGCACGCTCAACAAATTTTGAATAAGGGTTGACAAACCCTTACAATTTATGGAGGAATAAGAGTCATAATAGTATAAACACCCACTTAAATAATATGCAAAATACCGCTGCGAGCGAAAGACACAACGATAAGCCTTTCAACGACTTAATTCCGGTGCAAAACCCGGTGGAAGTCAAAGTCTGTAAATATAAGACCAAGAACACCCCGTCGACCTAGTTTCCGGAGCAATAACATCCGCTCGAGTAAGACAATCTCTGTACAAATGCGCCGCCAATAATATTATCTGCCACTGTTCAGAAACACGACAGCAACCCTCCTCAGGTCAGGTTCAACTCATTAGTCAATTCCAATAGCTCCTCTTCTTCCTCCACATTCGGGGGGGGGATGCCAGCTACCGGGCAACACGCGACTCCGATAGTTCGGCGAGTGACTCTCTCTGCCATTTCCTGCGCCAGCTGTGGATTCGTCACCCATGTTTTATACCTGGAAGAGGAGGAGGACGGAGTATTGGGAATTACGGAAGAAGGCACAACATTTAATTCTTGGCCGATTGAAAAAAAAGCCGAAAGTATCATAATTGTTTGTTGGCATGCGAAATGAAGATTATCCGTCCTTACCATTCAAAAGGACACTCTGCGAAAGGTCACGGAATCGAGGAGTATCGTCGTTAGACAGGTAGTATGCGCCCGATGCTCTTCCTTGTTATCATATACATCATTGTGTCGACTTACCGGCAATTCCCTTATCCCCGTCGCCGTTTGCATAGACACCTACCAAATTCGATAAGGAGGAATCGAATGGAGTATGAAAGTCGCAGTCGAAAAAAAGACGATCATTACGTGAGTCTTTCATAATGGTCGAACTTACCGGTGTAGCCGCGATGGGTGAGCTTGAACAGCTGGTTCTGGCTCTGATCGTTAGCGCGGGCATCCCGGATGCCCGAAATAGAAAGCTGTTTGTACCAAAAAGCGAAGGATATGTGAATTTACATAATGTCAATAACCGAAGAGAGCTATCTATCACCCAATATACGCAACAACAAGGTATGCTCGAACAAATCCATCCATGAATCTCACCTGCGCGTACTGGATGCCGTTATCCTCCGTTCCGCACTCTCCGAGGGTGCGACCGTCCATGCCGATGATGGCCGAATGTCCGAAGTACGTGTACACCCCGTCGAAACCGGACGCGTTCGCGACGGCGACGTATAACTGATTGCACCACGCCATCGTCTTGCTCACCTGCACCTGCTGCTCTTTCGCCGGGTACATGTACCCCTGGGGACGAACGACGAGCTCGGCTCCCTTTTTCGAGATCGCCGCAACACGAAAACGAAAACAATAAAAAAAACGGCCAAATACTCGAAAGGATCAGTGTGCGACATTATTTGCGGAAAGGTGTACCATACAACCCCATTCTGGGAAGGATCCAAAAAGGTATTACGAGGGTGTGATATGATGTATATGTGATGGGTCTTTTTATTTACTCACCTTCATCGCGCAGTCGCGCCAGATTTCGGGGTAGTTGCCATCGTCGCAAATGATCATGGAAACTTTCATCCCCTTCGGCCCGTCGGCGACGAGCGTACCGAGATTGCCGGGCGTCCAACCTTTTGTTAATACCGAAAAAAAGCGATGATGGGTTTTACGCGTTAAAACATATGGCGAATGGATACACGATGAATGGAGGTGTTCGGAAACGCTGGTCACTCCCACCACAACGTTCACCGGGAAGGCTTCGCCCTCCACCTACCTTCGATGGGTGTCCACGGTAGAAGCTTCCTGTACTTCTGCACGATCTCGCCCATGTCGTTGATGAGGACGAGGGTGTTGTACGGATTCTTGTTCGGATGATCCTCGTGTTTTTCCCCCGTGAGGGAGAAGACGCCCCACACCTTGGCATCCCTGCACGCGCTCCCGAACATGTCCGTGAGGGGACCAGGTATGGATGCGGCGGTATCGAACATCTCCTGTCGATCGTACATGATCCCCATGGTACTGTACTCGGGGAACACGATGAGATCCATACCTGGTAATCCCGTCTTCACGCCTTTCACGATGTCGCATAATTTCTTGGCATTGGCGTACACGTCGTCGTTGGTGTGCAATCGGGGCATGGGATACTGGAAGACGCACACGCCGACGGTGTCGGGCGAGCTGGATATATCTCCGTGTCGAGACATGACGATGATGGTATTGATGGTGGGATGATGGGATGGATGTTGGGAGAGAGAAGATATTTGGGTGGCGCGGGCGCGGGGTTGAACGATGGACCGAGAGTTCTCGAATGGATCGGCTGCTTACGTCGGTGCAGACGAATAAGTGTAGATATTACTATTTACTAATATTAATGATAACAATAACAAAATATCACCCGAATACCGGTCAATCAACAATCACCCGTCATCCTTCTTTAGATCCTCCTCGTCGAACAAAAAATCCACCATCAGTCAGTTGCTTCACAAAATTTCCTCGGAAGTTAGTGTGGGGGAAGTTTGGTTTTCGGGAGGGCGGGGCGGCTTCGGAAGATTACATACGAGTTTACCTGGTCTTTTGAGCCCTACGTAGAATTTGTACCATACTCTACGAGAGTTTTGGGCTCAAAAGGCTCGGCGGTTGGGAGGGGTATCGGACCACTACCTTACCGCCCCCCTGATCGCCGGCTTCC
>JALLOS010000095.1:0-17912 GCA_036939435.1 Stephanodiscus minutulus
CTTAAAAATGAAACAATTTAAGAGTTTTTGCCCCACCCACGCGTGCACCACACCACAATTGGACATTGAAAAACTCGTAAAATGCTACGTTTACGAGTTTTTGACCCACCCAGGCTTGCACCATACACCTGGTCTTGCTGGTCTTGCGAGAAGTTTCGCAGTGAGATTTCTTGCGAGAGTTGTGAGACCAGGTCTCACGAGACTATGGTATCATATCATCTCAATGTGGGTTGAGACAAGATGTTATTTTCTTATTACCTATGCACCATCTACCCCCTCCATCTTGCGGACCACCATTGTGACCCCACAGACCTCTTCTCCAATGTGTTGATGGTGAGATTGATCAATATTTCACAATGATTCAGGTAGTGCGTTGAGGAGATATTATGCAATTTCCGATAACGTTTCGACAATTTTGGAGAACTTGTCTCATGTGCTACCTGTAAAAATGGCAAAAATTGACAATGATACTGATACCCCAGTTGATATGCCTATCCAAAATTCAAAATATCGCTCACTTTATAAATTTATTTGATCCATTAACCTCACTAAACAAAAACCATGTTCTACTATCCCACCAACTGTATTTCTGCAGTTCGAACACCTCACAAAATGGGATGTCAAAATGCTGTTCAATAACCCTCACGGAATTGCCAAAAAAAGGTGGCCATCCGGTCTTGACTGGCGTTTTCCTGTTGCACCTGCTCTCGCAAATTGTGTGATTTTCACCTGTCACCCTAAAAGTAGATGTTTTTGTTATCACCATAAATATTTACCATTTAAAAACCAACACTAATTATAATCATAAATCCAAATACCTCACAATAACCTCACGAAATTGCTTGATATGTTTAAAAAGTACTGAGTGTACTATTGCCACTTTTCAGCCTCACCCCTTAAAACACAATACTTTTTTATAACCCTCGCAAAAGATGGTGGACAGTGCAAGAGCGGTCTAACTTCCAGAAGTTGAGTTGGGAAGTTGAATGAGGAGCGTCACTATGAGGCGGATTTCCCATGGTTTGCCCGTGTTGTGAAAAATGTTGCAGCGCTCCGGCCTATTTTTTTATCTAAAGAGCGACGCTAACAAAAGATAGTGGGGGGATGACCTTAATAACCTCACAAAAAGATATGTTACTCAAAATACCTCACTAAAAACTGTCGTCGGGAAGAAAAACGGACGAAAAATCGTTGGATATAATTTTAGGCAAAAAATCGTTCGTGCCCATCGTTGAAATTGCCTTCCCCTGATCGGCATACCCCTTTTCCATTGTAGCACGCTCCCCCCATGATCGGGGCCACGCCCTTGACGGGCGCGCGACAACTGCAATGGCGGGGGAGGCCCCGCGCTGGCGACCGGCGCGCTCGGCGACGGCAACCACGGCGGGGGGGGGCCCGCGCTGGGCGACGGAGGACTCGCGCCGCGACAACAACGGAAACGTCGATGTTCACGAAGATGAAGAGCGCAATTTTGGCGGTGGCGGCAGCGGCGACGGTGGTGGCAACGACGGCGTCGATGGCGAGGACGAAGGCGGTGGCGACAGCAATGACGCAGCGACGGCGGCGTCATCGGCGGCAACGGCGGCAACGGCGGCGACGGCGGCGACACAGCGACGGCGGCGGGCATAGTCACGGCCAACAATCAACTAAAGTGGCAATGGACAACGGGCGCGGACGGCCCAGAGGTGGCCCATGGTTTCTATGCTGCAACTTCCTTGTGTGAGATTTTTTGCTTTTGCATATTTTGAAAGAATGTGCCTTGGGCGGCAACGCAGTCTGCCGCCAGGTAAACTTTTTTCCCGCCAAAAGAGCTCGCAGCCGGTTTAACGAGAAAGACCCTGCCTTCTCCTTTTTCGAAAACCTGGAAGCTCGGAGAGGAGAGTAACGATCAAGCGCGAGCGAATAATTTATGAGGGATGCTCCGAGAGATCGATGCGATGATGTGGAGTCGAGAATCCAAAGCACGGATTCGGATACAATAAAAGTACAGATGCTACAATTGACGAGACAAACTAAACAGTGAGCCTTCGTGCGAGGAGGGCATCCATTGGGTCCGCGGGAAGAGCCGGGGGGTGATCCGGCGGGGCAACCTCTCTACCCCTCTCTCTCTAGAGAGAGAACGCATCATCATCATGCGGACTCACAGGGTCGGGGCGATGCCCCAGCAGCCGAAAGGCGGTCCGCTGCAAGACCAACTCCTCCGGGGGGTCGTGGGAGTATCAGGGCTCGTGAATAGGCCCCGCGTCCACAGTGGAATGTCGTTGGAGGTGAGTGGCAGGTCGCAGGCGTTGTTGCGTTTTGTCGTCCTTTTATTATAGACGAATGAGAGAGCTCATTGTCGCCGCGCCCTCCACCCTCCACTCTCCGCTCTCCCTCCCCCGCTCGTCGTGAAATGCATCGACCTGATTTGTTTTCGATGTCACCCCCCCCCCCCCGGTCATATCCAAGGAGCTGAAGAGGGAGACCGCATATCGACTCGCCCAGCCGGACGGCGCCGACGAGGGGAGTCCCGGGTCCGACGATCCCGGCGTGGGCGGAGGGGTCGGCTCCGTCCAGGAGCCGCCGCTTGTGCCGCCGCAGCCGCAGAATCCGCAGAATCCGCAGAATCCGCTCGTCCCCGCAATCCTTTATCATCAGCAACCTCCCCATCTCCGTCGTCCGCATCGTCCGCACGGGGGGCAGCTCGTGCCGCCGCCGCCGCCGCCGCCCCCCCCTCCATCGTCGCGATACGGCGCATCGCCGTCGCCGTCGTCGTCGCCGTCGCAGTCGCAATACCCCCCTCCCCCGCAGTCGTGCGCCGCACATTACATCAATGCTCCGCCGACGACGACGACGATGGGCGGGGGAGGAGAATCCCCCGCCTCCGGTGACAGGAACTACACGAATTCGCAATTGGGCGTGGGGGGGAGAGGAGGAGGAGGAGGAGGAGGAGGGGGGGGGGATATCGGGAGGAGGGGAGGGGGCGAGGGGGGGGGAGGTTCGAAAGCGGCGACGTCCGCCGCGCAGCTGTCGAGCCCCGCCAGGCAGCGTCCGTCGCCGTCGTCGTCGCATCAGCATCGGCAGCAGCAGCAGCGGCAGCAGCAACACACGCAACGGCGGGGGTGGGGCGGGGACGGGCAGGAGCAGCAGCAGCAGCAGCAGCAGTTCTCGACGACGACGATGCCCTCCCGCGGCGGCCACCGCCACCACGCGGCCGTGCTGAGGGACAGGGGGAGCGCCGAGAACAGCGTCGGATCGCCATCGGACCCGACGCTCTCGGGCGGCGGGGGGGGATCGGGGGGGTACTACGGGGGAGGGGGGGGGGGGAGCGGTGAGGACTCGTCGTTCGGGGGTGGGCATCGCGACGATCGCGGCAATCGCCAACGCGTCGGGGTTGGCGGCGGCGTCGGCGGCGGCGGCGGCGTCGGCGTCGGAGGGTGGCGGACGCCGGGGGGGAACGCGTCCTCCGCCAAGACCTCCTCGCCGTCGTCTCCGGCGTCGTCCGCGTCGAAGGGGAATCATCCTCGGGGAGGAGTAGGAGTAGGAGGAGGAGGAGGACCGCCGCCGTCGTCGTCGTCGTCGTCGCGCCACGCGGGGGGGCAGCGGAGTTCGAACAAGGCCGGGGGGGGGGGGGGGGGAGCAGTAGTAGCAGGAGGGCGGGGGGCACGAGGTCCCTGCCCGCCAATGAGACGCGATCATCGAAGGATCATACCATGGAGGTGAGAGCGAGCGCGGCCCCCCATTCATTTCGTAATGAATATCGCGATTGTCCGTTGTTCATGATGTGGTCGACGTCATCGTTTCGTGTCGTGGTATAGGAGGACTAACATCCATACTCTCGTTTTAACGCTCGACCGAAAAAATCCAGGCCCAAGATCTCTTCGGCAGTCCATCGTCGAGAAGGCGCGAGGGCGTCCCCTCCACCCCGACGTCCACCTACGGCGAACCTCGTCCGCATCCGAACACGAGTCCTCCGAACTACAGCAGGCTTCGATCGCCGGATCCGCATTCCGGGGGAGGTTATCTCAAAGGAGGAGGCGGCGTAGGCGGTGGGGGGGTGGGCGGCGCCTACTACGGAAGTAAGGACCATCACAAACAACAACAACAACACCACCACCACCAACAACAACAACACCAACACCAACAACAACAACACCAGAGCAAGCTCCCGCACGGACTGACGGTGCAAGAGCTGAAGGAGATGACGCGGGCGCGACTCGCCGCGGAGGCGGAGGCCGGCCATCCCGACGGGTCGTCGGACCAGTCGGTCCACTCGTCCGGGACGCGGGGTTCGTCGATGGGGAGCAGCGATCAATTCGCGCAATCCGGCGAGTACAATTATCCCATCCATGGTCCTGGATCCTGGCCGTACCAAGGACGCCAGCATATGCAACAGATGCAGGCGCGGAACTCTCCCCATTACAGTCATCCCAGGCACCCCAGTCCCGTCTTCGGACCTGGGACGTATCACTTCAAGGGGAAAGCGCCCCCCCCCGCCGATCCTCGACAACTAAGCCCCGCGTTCGGGGGGGATGCTTGGGAGACCGCAAGCGCCACCTCCAGCACGATAGCCTCGGAGTATCAAATGCACCCAGAATCGCTGTATCACCATAATAAGAACGTACCGTTCACGTCACCCATGAGCAATTCCAACGCCATGCAATTCAATCGCGGAAGGGCATTCTCGGCGGGCGCCAACAACCTCGCCCCGTACTACCAGGCGGTGTACTACGACGACGTCTCGTCGTCGAATGCGGCAGCCAACAGGCAACGATGCGCGACGGTGTCCCCCCCGGGCATGTCGCGCCTGCACGAGGACCAACAGTTCCTGTTCTCTAACAACGACAGGGAGAGGCTGGCGATACCGCCACTTTCCGAACCGCGCCCTCGCCTGCGCACCGCGGGCGG
The DNA here is from genome assembly GCA_036939435.1 of Stephanodiscus minutulus. NCBI lineage: Eukaryota > Bacillariophyta > Thalassiosirophyceae > Thalassiosirales > Thalassiosiraceae > Stephanodiscus > Stephanodiscus minutulus. The sequence goes on from JALLOS010000095.1 coordinate 4,888, forward strand.
CCTCGGCGCCCGCGACGGATCCGCGGTCGACGCGGCGCCCAACATGGGGAGCGGCGGCAGCAGCGGCGCGACGAGCGCATTCGTGCCCATCGGTAGGACAAGCGATCATCAGTACCAGCCGAACTCCCCCCCGCGGAATTCCGTCGGGTCCAAGTTCGGCTACGATGACCGCACGTTCTCGACCGGTAGCCACGGACACGGCGATCTGCCCTCGTCGATGGCGGAGGCCGTGTTGGGGAGCATCACGTCGATAACCGCGCCTGGCGCTCCCATTGGAGGCCAGCTGATCGTCGCGTCCCCCTTCCGACCGACGGATCAGGAGAAGTCGGCGTTTCGAATGGACAGTCTGCTGTCGGAGGGTCCGGGAAGCATGTCGCTGTTCTCGACCGTTAGCGAGTCGAAGAATGTTTTCACCTGCAACTCCGGAGATAGGACGTTAGTGGGGACTCATTCGTGGGGTGGATCCGAGGACGATGGCCTCAGCGACGACTTCAGCTATATGTTGAATCTTTCGGGCATCAATGGACCGCCCCTGCGCGGAAGGGCGGCAACTGAACCTGTCTGGTTCAGGGGGAGCGATACTCTCCTGGTGTCTCGCATAGACCCCGAGCACCACGTGGATACGATTGACGAAACGGGTGCATTTGTCAATTTCAACTCATCTAACGGGAAATCTGAGGAACATTGAGTATGGTAATCCAAGTCTAAAACCTGGCTATTTGTGGTTGTTTGTTGTGGCCAATCAAGTGAAAAACGCGGTGGCATGAATGTTCTGTGAAGTTGCTATATTATTCGGGATGAATGTAGAATGAGGAAACGATGTTTTGTGCCGGCATCGATGGGAGATTTATTAGTGTACTCGTTTGGTTTATGGTTTCTAGTTACCATAGTAAGTTCACGTGACATAAGGAGTCAATAGATAGAGTCAATTATTGTCCTACAGTTCCTTGTTTAGAAGCTTGAATGTTTTGGCTTCCATTGTGTTGAATGCGTCGAATGACCGCTTGGCTAAGCTGTGAAATGCTCCGAGCTACCAGCATTCAATCGGTCTGTCTGTCTCAAGCCATCCAAGGGAGCCACAAGTTCTGTATGGTACAATAACAGCTAATGTCAGTTGATAATAATAGTTTTGATATTACATCATGATCAGCCACCATAGTTTCGATATCTACATGGCCGTAGGATCAAGATTATGGGTCAAATATATTATGTTTTGTTTTGTTTTCCGTTCAGAATCATTGTTTCCGATTCCAGTTTCGACAGACATGACGGCCATTTCATGTACTACCATACGTATCATCTGGTAACAGCTGAACTTTTTGTTGTTAGCAGGTTGTTAGCAACTTATATGTAGTGTCGATAATACATGATAGGCTCGTCATTAATATCGAGAAAATACAGATCATGTTATTTAGTTTCGATGTTACTCATGTCGAATAGATCTACGCAACAACAACAAGTCCTGGGGAAAGGTCAATAAGTTTGCACTAGCCAAGCTCATCCGCAATGAGCTCGTCAACGTCACCAACCTCACCCTTGAAAGATAGGAGGAAGTGCATGCAGAGAATTTTTGCCATCCCGACACAATCCGCATTTTTTTGCCCGCTTTTGACCTCAAGGAAGAATGCAGCGCCACATGGCGAAATGAAGAAGGTTACATGCTTGTTTTTATAATTTTTTATAATTATTAAGCAATCACATTCATTTTAACCTGCCACCTCTGCCCCCAAATAATGCAAAGACGATGACATCAACAACAATGATGATGACCAACAACACCATGCCACAGCAAAAACAAAATCAGCTGCAGCTGTGACAGCAACAAAGAAGACTGCCCCCAAGAGGATGTTGGTGAATATTGACAAGGTTGTTGTTGTCCCTCTCACCACAACTGACAAGCAACCCACAAATCCCGAAGTTGTCGGCATTGGTGACGACGTATATCCTTACGCTTACGTATTGGTATTGGGGTTTCACATGAACATGCATGGTGTGCTCCCCAATCCCAATGATGCGTACCACTACCACCACATCGTGAAGCTCTTTGAGGATGGAAGCTTGGTGGAACGTCAGCGGGCCATCAACCACATATGCTTCACCAAGGAACACCATGAAAGCATCATGGAGGGCAACTACTCAAGCAGCCACCATTCATTGCAACAGCCTACAACAGCATGACACAACAGGGGAAGTAACTACCATAGACATAGTACACTTCTTAGTATCTACTACTTACACCTACCTTAGTCACGATACACGTAAGTACATACTCCCAGATTTTCATGGGAACGAAAAGTCTAGTCCCGTGGCTGACCCTGCCGGCCTGTACGATCCGCCATCCCGCGGATGATTCTGTCGGATCATGCGCGTTGGGGACTTACTCGTGGTCTGAGGTGCGTGGAGGTTGGAGCGTTGACGGATCATGTGTTCTAATTGAGTTCCCGCTTCGGTGGAAGACTCGAATAATTTGGTCCTCATCACGAATGAAGCAGGAGCGAAGAGACTCCCTCGACATTCGGCGCTCTCCACCATGATTTGTCATGGATCGCTTCCATCAATGCTCATATTATATTTCATCAGGCGATCAGCATTCATCATTCATCAGAGCCAACAACCATGTCGTCTAAATATTACCTAAGTGCCATCGTAGCCACGATACTCGTCTCCTCCTCCTTGGTGTCGATAGCGGAGGCAAGGGATGAACTCTCTCCGTCGAAGGAGGCCAAGGACATAGACAATAGAGACTTGTGGGCCACTTGGGGTTGGTCCGCCCCGGAGCCGAGCGGTTGGAGCGGCTCGTCCAAAGCAAGCAAGGGCTCCAAGGGTAGCAAGAGCCATGGAAGCGGAAGCGATTGGAGCGGCTCGTCCAAATCAAGCAAGGGCTCCAAGGGTAGCAAGAGCAACCATGTGTATGGAAGCGGCAGCGGGAGCGGAGATGGCGGTTGGAGCGCCCCGGAGCCTTCTGGCGACTGGAGCGCCCCGGAACCTTCTGGCGACGGCTGGCATACCGGGGGCGGCTCGTCCAAAGCAAGCAAGGGCTCCAAGGGGAGCAAGGGAAGCGGGAGCGGTGATGGTGGTTGGAGCGCCCCGGAGCCTTCTGGCGATGCCTGGCATGGCGGGAGCGGCTCGTCCAAAGCAAGCAAGGGCTCCAAGGGTAGCAAGAGCCACAATGCGTATGGAAGCGGCAGCGGGAGCGGTGATGGTGGTTGGAGCGCCCCGGAACCTTCTGGCGATGGCTGGAATGGTGATGGGTATTGGTAGAACCGGTAGATCTATCCACGGGATGGAGAGTTGGTTATGATTCTTATTCACATGGGAGGAACTAGCTGTATCATGACCCAAGTGCCAAGCCATGTGGTATCTTAAGAGGTTGGATCATCCATCGATGAGAGATTTGTTTAGTGGTTGGTTTGTTTTTCTAGTTATCATAGAGTTCGTATAAGTCATGTTCACGGAGTTAATAGTCAATTTAAGTCGGCATCCATCGCGTCAACTGACCGGCTTGGCTCTCTTGACTTACTGGAAGCCGTGCTCCTTTGCGACAACAAGATTGATCAACCCAGTTTCTTCTCCATGCTGATCAACCTCCCCCTCTCCTCCTGCTCGAAATCCGCCTCCTCCCTCGAGACGATGGCGGCATCCGATTTCCTCGCCGCATCGCCGTGCAATTTCCCGTAAACGAATCCCCTCGCTCCCTTGTCCCAGTCGCTGTTGAGCATGCCGTAAACTAAGCTGTCCCTATTCGCGTCCTTCACTATCATATGTTTCAATATCTCCCCCTCCATCGTGAATCCCAAACGATTCGGCAATCGTTTCCCCCGCACGTCCTGCGAGTCGACGCACATCTGCACGCGACGGTATCCGTAAGCGAAGAGGCGATCGAGGAGGAGGAAGCACGCCTCCATCTGCTCGACGGATCCGTCGTGGTGCGGCCCGACGATCGGCGGCTCCATCTGCACCCTCAGATTTCCCGGATCGTCGTCCGACAGGTGCACGGCCCCCACGAGCCGATCGGTGACGGCGCTCACGATCGCGAACGCGGCCATGTCCCGCCTCAGCCGGAACACGTCCGACCCGGCCAGCTCCCCCGGACCGCCCCCGAACGGACCGCAGCCGAGGAAGCCCCACACCTCGTAGGGTTCGTACGACTTGACCCCCCCCGCCGCGTTCCCCGACGTCGCCTCCCACAGGTCCCGCGAGTGCCGGGCGACGTCGAGGGGCTCGAGCCGCACGGTGCGGCCGATTATGTCGTGCGGTCGATCGCGCCGGAGGGACGAGTATCGCTCGTCGCTCTCGTGGGATTTGCCGGCGAGGGATTCGTACGTGCGCGCGTAGGAATACCGGTAGGACAGCGACGATCGATCGCCGCATCCGGCGAACGCCCGGGCGTATGCCTCGAAGCGGTGGTACGGCCGACCGCCGAGGATGGGTCCTGGTGTGGTGTTAATAACGAACGACGACGAACGACGAACGACGACGATGGCGATGGAATATATTTTCGTTTCGCGGGGGGGGGGGGGGGGGGGGGGGGGGTTATTTTTTTATCTTGTTTTAATGTGGCGTGGGGTGGTGGTGGTCCCAAGGGGAGAGGGGGGTAAATAAAAGGTGACGCAGTAATAATAACATTCGAAAACATGGTGAGAGACACGTTGAAGAGTTGGAGCGGCAACGGCTGGGGGGGGACGAATGCCCTCTTCGTGAATGTTCGTTTTTCCGTTGCGCCGGTCTATCTCACCTGCCGAGGGTTGCTTTGCTGCGTGTTGTGTATGTAGTATGCGCTCCCTGCTTTCTTCTTTTTTCCATCGCCCATCGGATGTGCTGCGCATGCATGCTAGCGGTGCGGCCCCATCCCACTTCTCGGTGGTTTTTTGTTGTTGTTGGGTCAAATAATAGTGGGGATATCTCGTGACCCGTGAGTCGTGTCTAAACTTTGGCGTCTCCCCGATCGAGAACAGTGGTCTGTCCAACCACCACCGCAACAACCACACGCAAAGTACACAGAAAAACCCACCATGACCGACGACATAGACGACGACGACGACGACGACGACGACGAGCGCGTATCCCATGCCGTCGACGATGGCAGCAATGGAACAACCGCCGCCGTCGTCGGCGGCAATAATAATCATCGCAAGCGACGCCTGAGCAAACGCGAGCGGAAGAATCTCAAGAGGAATAGGCCCGTCGTCGTCGGCCTCGACGTCGGAGGCGGGAGGAGGGAGGAGGAGGACGCGATCGACGCATCTCCGGACGACGCGGTGGTGCCGGCAACGTCATCGACGGCACCATCGTCGTCGTCGTTGTACCGAACGGACGGCGAATTGGGATGGACGCTCGAGGAGTACATGGCAGAGTACGTCCCCACGCCCAAACCGTCGAGGAAGGTAGGGGTTGGCGACGGCGACGACGCGTCGTCGGACAACGATGACGATAACAACAACAACAACGACAATTCGAAATCACTCGGGAGGTGGTTCCCCAAGGCGTCCGTGATCAAATCCTCGGTGTGCTACTCGAACGATTACCTCGCCAAGATCGCCAAGGCTCGCAAGTCGAGGAGGAAGGGTGAGAACGCGACGGAGGGGGCGGAGGCGGAGGAGGAGGAGGAGGAGCCGAAGGCGTCCCTCGTGTTATTCTACCAGTACGTGTCCCCGCCCTGGAGTCCCGCGAAGGTCACGGCCCTCCTCTCGTACCTCGCCGCGATCGCCGGCCACCGGACCAACGTGGGCGGCAGGATACGCGTCTCGTCCGAGGGGGTGAACGCCACGGTCTCCGCCGCGTCGTCGTCGTCGTCGTCGTCGTCGTCGTCGTCGTCGTCGTCGTCGTCGTCGTCGTTGTCGTCGTCCGCCCACGATGGCGGGTCGGGGGATGGCGGAGGCCGTCCCGCGTCGTTCCGGGCGGCGGCCGCGCTCCGGCACTTAGCGGAGGATCTGCGTCGCTTCGACCCCAGGTCGTTCGCTTCCGCGGATTTCAAGTACGTCGACGGCCTGTCCGCCGATCGGCACTTCAAGGAGCTGAAACTGATACCGGTGAAGGAGCTCGTGTTCTACGGGATTAGGGAGGACGACGTCGCCGTCGTCGCGGGCGGGAAGGGTGGGGGCGTGCACCTCGATCCGCGCGATTACCACGAGATGCTGAAGCGCGACGACGCCGTCGTGATCGACGTGCGGAATCACTACGAGGCCGCCATCGGCAGGTTCGAGGGGCAGATGATGGGGGGGATGGGGGGACGGGGCGGTCCTGGTCCGGGTCCAAAGGAGGGGGGGGGGGACCGCGACAGCGGCGGGGAGGCGGGGGGAATTGACGACGACGACGACGGCGGCGGGGCGAGGGGCGGAGGAGGAGCGCGGTACATCGATCCGAAGATGCGCAAGAGTACCGATTTCACGTCCTGGCTCGCCGAGCCGGAAACGAGGCAGAAATTGGAGGGGAAGACGGTGCTGATGTTTTGCACAGGTGGGATACGGTGCGAGCGGGCCTCGGCGTACCTCAATTCCCGAATGGGATCGGACCTCAAGGGCGTATATCAGCTGAAGGGGGGCGTGGAGCGATACCTCCAGTCCTTCCCCGACGGCGGTTTCTGGAGGGGGAAGAATTTCGTCTTCGACAAGCGCGAGGCGATAGGGCCCGGGAACTTCAACGGGTACGGCCTGTCTTCCGCGGCCGTCGGTAAGGGGAAGGACGACGACGGAAAATTGCTCTCCTGGGGCACCGAGTGCGCCGGGTGCCGGAGGCCGTGGGATAGGTACGTCGGCAAACGCAAGTGCTACACCTGCGGCGTTCCGGTGCTGGTGTGCGACGCCTGCATGTCTGGATCGACGAGTAGCGCACAGAAGAAGAAGGGAAAGAGAAAGAAGAAGAATGCCAAGGAGGAGGAGGCCGCACAGTCGGCGGAGAATGATGCGAGCGGAAGGGTAGAAGCAGTGGACGACAAACCGAGGAGGGAGGGGAGCGAGCGCGTCCGATGCCCACTGTGCATCGAGGAGGGCGTCACGGTTCCGGCCGAGGAGGTGGAGTACACCGACAACGGGGTCCGCGGCAGGCGCAGGTCGTCCTCGTTCGCCGAGGACGGAGGGTTTGGCGAGGATTCCGGCGTCGCCGCGACGTGCAAGCCCGCGAATGCGAAGGACGACGACGCTCGCAAGGCGGCGAGGTCAGTGTGTAAATGGGGTGGCGGTCACGCCGCGTGGAAGAAGGAGAAGAGGAAGTTCTCGAGGCGACCATGCCAATTCGGCGCCGATTGCGCCAGGAAGGATTGTTTCTTTTACCATCAGGAATGACAAATGTTTTTTACGAAATGTCGATAGGAGTTTAAGGAGTATTTGTAACGAATGAATACCAACAACAGACAATAAATGCAATTTCTTTGCATAATCCTTAATTTTGCACTAGACTGACCCAGTAGAGTGCCTCATTGATCAGTGCAGTCCCTTCGGGTCAGATTGATATGTCACCCCCGGTCGGAAACCAGGGCATCATATTCACCGCGGTTTGAGACACATGATCATCAAAATCATCGTACTTCTGGCGTTACTGGCAGAATATCTCACAAACCGATGAGATACATCGCAACCTTTGCATAACTGGAGGTCATCAACATGTTGTGGAAGAAGTCTGTGGGGTGGGGGTGGGGGTCGGTGCATACGCATGGACGCTATCATCATGATACGGACCAACAATTGCATGATAGAGCGCGAAGGAGAGTAGATGGTGTACAGGTGATAATAAAACACGCAACAATCAGCCATGTGAGAGGGTGCGACTGTGATGACGGTGGCCACTCCTACGAAGGAGGGCAGGAGGAGGCGGGGCAGGGCGACAACAAGGTGAAGGAAAACGAGACACCCAAATTCAAAAGATGGATCAGTGGCACGGGGCCACCTTCAAGGAATACATCCGAAATGGAATTGATTGTTTTTTATGGGCATGTCAAAGGACATGAAGAAAAAAATTGGCTTCGTTATTGTGTCAAACAAAGCATTCAGCAACATCGCACTGATGCTGATGCTAGGGGGGGCGCGATCATAAAATCACCAAAAATATTTTTTTGCCCTTTTGGTTTTTTATCAATTGGGATCCCTAGAGGTATATTTCAATAAGATGTATCCAAAGTTTCATTTTTAAAAATTGACCAGAAGTGCCCCGTTGGAGGCGCCGACGATAATTTTACTGGGTTTTGTTAGTGACTGGACTAGTGACTCACACTTGACTCACTATTTGCCTAGTAAAATGAAAGTTTTTTGATGTGGACGCTACTGCAATCAATAAATAATCATTTGATTATGATATTGCACAATTATTTAGAGATCTCCTGAATTTTTGGCCATATAATGCAATGCAAGTCTTCCCGCCAGTGTCAGTGTGGAAATGATCCCACTACGCTATCGTTGAGGCTGTAGAACCTTTCAAACTGCATCCCACATCCATNNNGGGGGGGGGGGGGGGGGGGGGGTGGGGGGGGGGGGGGGGGGGGGGGGGGGGGGGGTGTGTGGGTGAGTTATTTTCGTTTTCGGCGACGTGATGAGTATCCTTGGGATGATGCTGGCACGATCTTTTCATTTCATTTCGTCATACTATTCGGATATTCGTTTTTACCCACCTCCAGGTTTGTCCTGACACCTCCGATACGCGGCTTTGTAATTCGCCTCGTATCCCTCGGGCATACCCCCCCCCTCCGTCGGTGCCGCCATCATCAGCATCTTCGTCAGCGGCGTCAACGTCAACGTCGACGTCGTCGCGTCCCCGCCATTCTTCTTCGGCATCCCCCCCCCCACCCCTCCCTCTCCCTCACTCCCCCCCCCAATACCGCTCGGCGGGTAATTCGTCTCCATCATCCAATCCCTCCCATCCAACAGCCTCTCCATGAGCAGCGCCCTCCTCTTCCTCTGCGCGACGCTGTCGGGGGCGCTCGCGCTCGCCCCCGCCCTCGCCTGCTGCTCGATGCGCGTCCACGTCCCCCCCAGCGTCAGGAGGGACAGCACCGCGGCGATCGTGAGGGCGAAGGTGAGCACACCGAACGCGATCCCGATGCGCTGCGCGCGGGGCATGTCGAGGAGGCCGAGCGCCGACAGGACGTCGTCGATCGACGATATGGACGTTATCAGGCCGAGGGATTGCCGTATCTTGTCGAGGTCGGAGGGGGGGGCGTCGTCGGAGGCATACGGCATGGTGTATGGTTGGCGCTGAGATAATACTTATTATTATTATGGGGAGATGCGCGTTTTTGGGCGGAGGGGACTATTGATATATTATGATGATATTAATATGATGTTGGTTGTTGGAGTTCAGGGTGTGCCTGTGTTTTTATCTTTTTCTCAGTCTGTGTGTCATTGGGCCCAGATTCACTATCCAATTCCCGCGTGTGGTACAGGCAGGATGATGCAGGCACGGCGCGCCAATATCTTAAACTTTGATGACGGAAAAGATTCCCACAACATCAACACAAAATATTATCTGTGGGGAAAGTTTCATCTACATACCATCATTTTGAGTGTGCGTGTCACTCCATCAGCTATTGCCCCAACCAACACACTCAAACAATGCGAGCTCCAACGATCTTCCTCGGGTTATTCCGTATTGGGGCATACCTCCTTCCCCCGGCGTCATCCTTCCAAGCGCATCATCATCATCCGTCCGCCGCCGCCGCCTCCGTTCTTCGGGACGGTGGTGCCATCATCACCGGCACGAAGTCGAAGGGCGCGAGTGCGCCGTCGAATCGCGACGACGAGGAGGTCGATCATCCCGACGATGACGGCCGCGCCGCCGCCCTCGCCGGAGGAACGACGACGAGCAGGCGATCGTTCGCGGAAGACGCGATGGCGAGGGCATCGATCTTCCTCGGATCTTCGTTGTTGGTGGCGTGTCAGCAGCCGACGTCGCCCGCGCACGCGAGCGGGGGGGCCACTGCCGGTGGCGCTTATCTGCTCTCTGGTGCGTCGGGTTCGGACCGTTTGCCTCACTTGTCAATGATGAATGCGCGCAATAATCCAATCTTACCCTTGCTTTTTGCCAGCAAAGCAGCGTTACAACAAGCGTGTTCTCGCCGGAATCANTGAGCAGTTGCGTTCGTTGCAAACAGGAACTCATTCTCTTGTATTCATATACCAAGGGATTTGGGAGAAGTGAATGCCTACTTTGCATCATCGGAGGAGGGCGGGTGGGAAGATTTGAGTGCCGCAGGATGTGAGCAATCCTTTCGCCAACAAAAATCGTCTCAACTTTTATATTTTCGTGCGGCGTAGCTTTCGTGAATCGTTCCCTGATTCGTATTCTCCACACCGACCGGGCATATTATTCGTTTCTTTCCCCAGATTTGCTCTCTAATGCGTTCCGAACGAGCTCCACCAAGGCGCCGGATGCGTTGCCATCGGTCAAAAAGTGGAAGGCATTCGCGAGGGAAATCGAGTTGCTGAAGCTTGCATCGTCCAAAAAGAACGCCGAGAAGGTGCTTTCTGCCTACGCGAGTGCATCGGAGAAATTGGACGACTATTTGGCGGCGGTAGAGCTTCCCTCGGGGATGGAATTGAAGCAGATGTAGCACAGAACACAACTTTTTATCAATTGGTACCATCGTGATTTGTGATTTTGGAGTATTGCGAATAAAGACTTTTCACAAAGAACGCAGTGGTATATGTATGGAGGTATGTGTGGGCTTCAATGAGCTGCAATTGTGAATATCACGCATTACTTTCCCGGTTTTTATGGACGAATCCAGCATGAATTATGTTTGTTGCCATAGTTAGATTGATCCGTCTACATTGGTTGGTCCATAGGTCTACACACTGCACTAGGGTACGACGTAAAAGAAACAGAAATGAAAACATTTCACGCAAAAGCACCCAATTCTTGTTTATACTAGCACCTTGATCTAACCTTGACTATCACTGAGATGCGGTAATATCCAATGTCTTCTACCAAAACAATAATACTCAGTGCAGATTGTTGCATACATGATAATATTTCTTTCGTGGTGGGCTTGCTTTTGGGCAGAGAGGCTGGGTGTGGTGGACATTGTGTTGGTGGTGGGGTGTCCAAGTATATTTGGCATTGAAGGTGGGTAGTGAGCTTGCATTTGTCATTAGTAGATCAGAAACCCTCATATAGATTGTTTTAACCTTAATTGCTATTATTATCTACACACATTCTAGGGTTATCGTGTAGCCAAATAGTTTAATGATACCTTTTGGATGGATTCTCGCAATATCTCCATTTACACCATTCTATATATGACTGCCAATCAGGCTGTGTTGCTAATTGTGTACCATTTCTATGGCTGCCCAGTAAACTATTTCGTAATGGTCCACATTTGTACATATTCCTACACATGTGGATAAGATTTTTGGAGTAACTCAGAAGCTTACAAACGAACGGCGAGAGAAAGGATATTCAGAGTATTTTTGTATACTAAATCCTTCGTATGTAATCAACATTTAAATCCTTATCGACCAAACGCACGGCACCAATTTCCAATGCCGTCACTCGAACAAACACGCAACAACAACAAAAAAGAGGAACCTTAAAAAAACAGAAGCCATGATCTCCCCCGGCCGCTGGCTTCCAGCGGCTATAATATAAAATGATAGTGTGATCTCCCTATGTTGCGCAATGGTGCACGATCTCCTCATCACGGCGATGCAATTTTTTTGCATAAAACTTACAGCTTCTCTATTTTGTTTTCCTTTATTCTACAGGCCCAAAAAGGTGAGTTTTGTAGTGAATTATCGCGTGTTTCAATTGGTCGTTGCGTCGAATAGATGCGCACTAATCCCAGCTCTCCGCCGATATTTGTTTTGCTGATGCCCCCCATGCCCTCATCATGTTTTGGCATGATTTCGGACGAAGGGGGGGGGGGGGGCACCATGGTTGTCATGTTTGCGAGAGGAGCGTGGCATGGTGGCTAGCTCTCTCTGCTTAATTTTGTTAAATAAAAAACTTAGGGAAACAAGTTATGTCTTATCGTCGAATATATATTGTAGTCGTACTATCCGAAGAAGCCGGAGATGGTTTTGGACAGGTGGGTGTGAAGTGTCTCTTCTCACAAAGTGAGAAAAGACGCTTCACACCTTCCGATTCCACTCCGATGCTTCACACCTTCCGACTTCCGACTCTACTCCAAAACCGAATCTGGCAATGGACAAACCCCACGTAGGACTTAGTAATAATCATTTAAATCCAGTTTACATGATCACTGACCATTGTTTATGAGTAAAAAGGCGGTTTACCCATTAGTCCTTTGGTCCCAATCCTTATGAGGGTTTCTGATTACGGTGTGGGTAACAATTGAGAAATACTGGACGAGAAGCGGGCGAGAACTGGGCAAGAAGCGTGCAAGAACTTTCACAAATTTTGACATAGGAACTGTTGATTTTAGTTATATGGGAGTGCTCCTAAGTAGAATTAACTCCAAAGTCTACGCTGAGAGAGTTCATGAGATTTCTGCTAGCTTCACAAAGCTAGCAAAAATCTCCAGAACGCTAGTCACCCGATGCCGATGGCGGCGTCCAGTGGCTTCCGGTAAAGCGCTGGTCATGCTGCATTGGGCAATGCCGTCTGTATTGCACTATTGCACCGCCATGGCTATCGAAATGGCCGCGACGGAGGTGCATTTGCTTGTCACCGCCGCCTTTTTTGCTTTGCGTAATCGTAGCTAAGGACCATGTTATGGTCCATTAAAACTAATAGCAAGGTACAGTATTGTGTTTACTATGATATTAAGTAGTTTGTACCATATTGGCCACCGCCGACAACAACAGAAGCCGTTTTGGCCACCATTGTCGCTGGCGGGCGAGTCCGAATTCGATTAACAGCTTAACAGCTATGGGCGCTCATGAACGACCACTTTTCGACAAGCTTCTTTGACGATTGGTAACTTCTATGATATTTGTCCGTTAGTGTTTGATAGCTAGAAAGTTAGGTGAGCTCATTGGCTTAAATCATGGCGTTCCACCTTTCTACGCAGCTCGTTGCATCGATGAGCTGAGTAGAGGATCCGTTTTGTGCCTTTTGAACGCTAGCTTCAAAAAGCG